>CDEZ01022446.1:2096-21434 GCA_000826365.1 Acanthamoeba royreba | reverse complement strand
TGTCATGCCCACCTGGGAGCAGGTCAGGCTCCTATTGGCCGGCGCGGGCGACCCGGGCAGTCCACTCTCGACTTTGCCGCCAGAGATGATTGCACGGATCTCGGGATACCTCAAGAGACCGGCCTGCCTCGGGGATACCTACCTTCGCTGGTTCAAGACGCGCGCGGAGGCAGCGCCTGATGGCGTGGCGTGTCAGCAGATGAACGACAACGATCTCCCGGGCGTGATCGACTACATTCTGACGTTCTACTACTACGAGTACTGTCGGGACACCAGACGCTTTGCTGTCTTCACGTGGGATCAGACAGAGCGGAGGCTGAAGAATTTCCTCGGGTTCTGGTCAGAGGCCGTCTTCCTGGTACAGGTCAGCTTTAATGGAAGCTTCCGCTGGTGGTTCCAGTCCTTCTTCAGCTTAACTTGATGGCTGAGCATGCGGCCTTGCTGATGGTGTGTGCGTACTTTGCGTGTATTACAAGAGAGGTACAAGGACACAGAACTGATTGAATTATTTTTGCTTGTTTAACAAGAGGAAACTTAAATGCTGTTAATAGGTGGAGCGAGCTGAGCACTGGCCCAACATGGTGTTGGGCCAGTGTTGACCAACACGAGCTTTTAGTTCCTATCTCAACCTCGGCCAACGGAGCTCCTCTGCCCCTACCACCATACGGAGGTCACTTCAGTTGCGTGATGGTAGTGCTTCCCAACCAAGCACGGCAGGAACTCACTCTCATGTGTGTACATGCTTGTTCTAAGTGTATATTCCTTTATTATTCTCTGAAAGGGAAGACGATCCCAATGTTACTTCCACCAAAGCCCTGCCTTACAAAACTTGATGATGTCGTCACCTGGCGTCACTGTGAGGTAGCCAGGGTAGTACTCGGGGTTGTAGGCAGATCCATACACTGTGGCAGTGTAGCCTGTGGATGGCAAGAGCATGCTGAGTTGGGCCACCAGGTTTAAGGTGCCTGTGTAGTAGACGTCCAACACTGTGTTGTACTGCGGATCACCCTGAAAGGGAATATAGTCGCTGCTGGACAGGTACGTCAGATTGGAGACCACCATCTTGCCGTTGACGTAAAGGTCGGTAGTGGACCCATTGGGTTCCTGCCAATACAAGTTGATGAAATAGAGCCCAGCGCGATATCCAGAGCAGTTGGCAGCCAGACCCAAGATGACCACAAGCCCCAACAACAGGGTAGAAGAACTGATGAAAGCTGTCATTATTGTGCTCTACCAGTACCCCCAGTGGCGTAAGAGAGTGTTCTTGTACGAGATACAGGAGAGGTAAGTTCAAGTTTGGAAGAGGTAAGACAGGTGAGATACCTTCAATGTGTATTCAAGCCAAGCGCGCTCGCTGTCTGTCTTATATGTAAGCTTTATTACCCCGCAGACACAACGTGTCTTGCCCACGGAGAGAGCACAGAAAAGGAGAAAAATGGTAATCCAGCTTATAAGGTCATGACCTGGTCCTGCGTTACACAGGGTTTGCGGGTTTACAATCACTGAACCCTAGAGCATAGACAGAAAATGAGGCGAGCTGAGCGAGCTCGGGGGCGAAAACTGGTGGCGTCCACCAGGCGGTGAACGGCCAATGGACAATGGTACACAGCAGAGTGAAGATAAGATGCAGGGCAGGCCATTAGAGGAAGACACAGCAAGTGCGGTCCAGGGTGAGCTAAGACACTGCATTTCGCCCCCGAGCTATACCTTCTGCGAGCTTGCTCTGGTTATCTCAGATATATTGGAGGCAAATGTGGGCTGAGAACATAGTTACATTCAACAAGCTCGGACACAAAAGAATTGAGGCCGCGGCGTGAGGCTTTCGTCATTGTCCGACCACACCGGTTGCTGATTCGTTGATCCCGTTGATCCTGTCTGCTGTACATCGAGCGGCTTGTTGAACACGAAGGGCGTCTTGCGGTGAAGATAGTGGTCATAGGCCTGCTCCAGGCCATGTGAGCATGTAAACTCGAAGATCTCCTTCACCGCTTTGTCCTCGGCGTAGTACTCAAGTACTTGCTGCACTCCAGCAGTCACTGTGCTCAGCGACTCACGTGTGTACAGGTCGTCATCGCCCTCAGAGGAAGTAGTTAACTCGGCGCTGAGCGTTCGGGCGAGTCCAAGTGAGGCGGCAAAGAGTTCGCGATGAACGTCGAGGAACTTGCGAGCGTAGAAGATTCCCCACGATGCCACGTAGTCCTTGAGTCGGCGCTCGCACGCGCTCGTAAGCCAGCGAGCGCTCCATCGCTCGAACCACGCTGCAAACGGACTCTGTTCTTTCCACCGTCGGTGCTCAACCTCGCCTTGCCGCTCGCCAGTGCGTGGCACGTTGAAGAGCAGAGCTAGATCGCGGCACAGCTGCTTGTCGGCCTTGGCAGCGTCGCTGCGGCTGGACACGACTGCGACAACCCTATCGATGACCAAACGCGCTAGCCAGAGTCTCTCGACGATGGATTGCGAGCATGCACGCGCCACAGCGTCCATTGCTTCAGCATCGATAGAACTCAGTAATGCCCGCAGCGGCGGATCATGCTTCCTCAGGTTGATTGGTGGAATGGCCTCGCATGTCATCTCATACCCGGGATTGCGTCGCGCTAGCCTCTCTAGCGAGTCCTCTGGGATCTTAGGATCGAACTGAATGGTACGACAATCGTGGCACAGCCGAACTCCTCCTCGGCACGCCACGAATGTGCGATGAGAGTCGCACGACATTGGAGGAGCGGTGTCGGCTGGGCAGCGCGCCGGTAGAGAAGAGGGAGCAGCTGCAACCGGGAACGCTCCTCGGAACAGAGCGGGTCGATGATATATACCGGCTAGCGAAATCTGCGTGCTGGCTTCGGTCCGCTTGATCGGTCCAAATAGCTGCCTAGCAAGTGCAAGCCTCTGCTTGACTCGCTGGGGCAGCCGATGTGTGTAGCCGTACGCCTCCGTCGTTGCATCACGACCATGGTCATCATCAAGCTCGTCTTCGTCTTCTATGTCCTGCTGAGCTCGATCGGTTTGATTGTGAAGAATGATGAATGGAGAATCGACGACCTTGCAGAGAGCTTCTAATGACACGCGGAGTGCAAAGATATCGTCGTCGCGGTCTTCGCGCCATCCAAGCACGCCCACAATAAACGCAGCTCGCTTCAGACCTGACGTGCACGTGGGTAGCCGTGCGCGATGCTGCCGCTCGAGCTCGAGCAGCTCGCGGGTGATAAACTCTGAGTACTGATCTGCACTCTGTGCGTCGGACTTGCCAGGCATGTCCACACATACGACATCTTCGCCCTCAATCACCACCAGACCGCGAGTGCCCTCCGCTCCTCCTCTGGAGATACGGAGCGCTCGGAGCGCATCCTCACAGAGATTGGGTAGCATCGCTCTGATGATCGAACTCTTGCCAACGCCTGAGTCGCCTACAAACAGCAGAACGGGCTTTGTGCCCATTCGATCTTCACGACGCCGGCGTAGATCGGCGCGCCATCGCAACACCAGCTTGACGGCGTCGTTGGTGTCGAGACTTGACTTTGTCGGCTGTACTCTGTTCTTGCCCATGGCACTGTACCGCGCTCGCGAGATAGGCTTCTCTTCATCCGTGCTCGCCAGGTTGTCCGCTGACTCGGCGAGGCTGTCGAAGGAGTCGCTTGAATGGAGCGCTGGAGACGAGGGTGCAGGCGGTCGGGGAGCCGTGTGTGAGGACACGCTTCCGCTGTCTGCCCGCTCTGTTCCCATTTCTCCTTGTCCCTCTTTGGTGGTTATTTGGGCATCACCTTGCTCGACGTGATGATGCTCATCGTCGTCTCGAAGCAGAAACGAGCGGTCCGAGGGCCTCCCGGCGTACATCGGTCGAAGTGCACGCAGGACACACAGCACGCGAGTTTGTTCTGCCTGGGGAATCGTCACGTCTATGCTATGGAATGGCAGACGAAAACGGGTCCCTTTACCTTGCCTGTCTTGCTGTGTTTGGGGTCTTTACCTCCGACTAAGGCCTGCCTGTCGTGTCGATAACTGTGCTGTGCACCAGTGCTGCTGTAGCCTTTTGTCCTTCCTCCTTGTCTCTTTAGGTCCACTGTGCACTCATACGCGCGTGTGGGATGAGGCTCTTTCCTTGTCTGCGTCCTGTATCCTGCGCGCAAGTAAGGTTCAACTTGATTTTCCGCTAAAGTCCGAAGGTTGGCTCATACAAGGAGTAGGGTCACCTGAACTTGTTGTTGGCCGAACCCGATGGAGATCTCCTTCGCGTTCTCTTGCCGGCGCAATGCGTGCAAGGTTCAATTCAAATGAAAGCTCGGTCATACGCAGTTCCACGCCAAACCTCTCAGGTCCGAAGAGAAAGGATGATTCGTGCAAGGAGACGTGCGCGACGAGAGCACAACGTTGGCCGAAAGCGAGACGCGATAGAACGGAAAGAAGGGGGACGTCACGTTCTCTCTAGCAAGAGTATATACAGATAAGTCGGGCTGTACAGCGGTGCCTATGGAGCGTGAAGGCGTATCAGGACTTAGCGCGCTCGAGAACGAGGTTGGCGATCAGCTCAACCAGACCCTCTCTGGTCGCGCAGAAGGCGGTCTCTCCGAGATTGAACTCCACTTGCTTGATGCACTCTCGCACGATTCGTTCGCAGTTGAGAAGCAGCTCCTCGTCGCTCAGCTTGGTGTTCTCGGGAGTAGTGTTGATGGCTTTGTGCTTCTCGGCCCTGAGCTTGTTGTACTCGGTGATGATCTCCTCAATGCGCCTCTTGTGCTCGTTCCAGTCCTTGTGGTTGCTGATGGCCAGAGAGGCGAGCTCGTTCTGCATGACTTGTATGGTGACCAGGAAATGCTTGCTGACCTTCATCCACAGTGACTGTTTCTTGCGTATCTCCCACAAAAGCTGGCACATCACGAGGAAGAGGTAACTGGCCTGGCACACAAACAGGTTCCTTCGTTTCTGTCACAATAATCAACAAGTCAGAGGCGTTCTGATAACTTGAGACAGAATTGGAAGCAATCGTACGATCTTGAGCCAGTTGAGCTCGGGCTGCTTCTCTTGAATGAATTCGACAAAGGAGATCTTCATGTTGGACACCATCCGTTCCTGCCGAGCCGTCTGCACCGTGGACTTGAGCCTGGAGAAGAGCTTGAGAGCCGTCTTATAGGTGTCGGTCGTAGCCGTGAGCTCCTTCTCCAGCTCCTCGGCCGCCCGATACACATCGCAGTGAAACTCGGGAAAGAATGACTCGTACTTGTCGGCTACAAAGCACAGAGTGAGAGGGAGGGCATATCAGTACCATGCTCAGCGCTGATTCACCGGTGGCAGGAAAGATGAGTTGTACCTTTCTTGCTGGGGCAGTAGCAAGAGGGAAGCAGCGCCATAACTTTCCGCTGTTTTCTAAGAGGGTCCGGCTTGCTATCGGAGTCGTCGCTCGCAGAAGTATTGCCCTTGTTGATGGCAGAGCTTTTATCGTTCCACCCAAAGAGTTTTCCCAAGCTCAAGCCTTTCCATTCGCCGGACTTCGCCTTCTGCGCTCGACCCTTGGCCGGGCCATCCTTGCCACTTGCTTCAGTTGATGATTCGGCGTTCTCGTCAATCACGAGCACCTCCATGGAGTCCTCCTTCAATTGCGGTGTGAAGAGCTCGATCAGCAGATCCCCAGAATCGCTTACCGACGAGATAAGATATTCGTAACGTGTCATGAGCGATACAATGAGGTCCCTCTCCTGACTAAGCTCGTCAAACAGCTTACTCAGCGGCGCGCCCAACTCGAGAGAGCTCTCCATTTCGGAGCCCCAACTCCGCCGTTTCTCTCCCCGCTCGCAGTATCGGCAAATAACCCGAGAAGAGGTGTTCTGCCTTGCGCTGGTACTCCGCCGAAGGCCCGCAGAGTACTCTGATGGGATTGAAGACATTGTTCGACTTCGGCCTGGCAAAACGCGGCCACGTCGGTCCTGCAACTTTGGTTCACTTGCCACACGTTCTGCAACCTTGGTTGAGCGATCCTCGCTCTCTTGCTCATCCCGGCGGCCACGATCCTCGCTCTCTCGTCTCTTACTTAGCCGTTTGGCCTTCTTGCGCTTGAGTTCGTCGCCCTCGTACTGAAGATCGTCCAGAAGGTTCGTGGCCTTATCCTTGCCCTTGTGCAGGAATCGCATCACTCCCTTCTTCTTCTTCTTCTTGCCGCTCTCAGCGTCGTTATCCTTGGGCTTCATCTCCTTCTTGTCCTTCTTCTTTTTCTTGCTGTCGCTATCCTTATCTGACTCTTCCTGCTCGAACAACGGTCCCCTGCATAGACATAAATACATCAAGCCTGAACATGGTGAGGCTCACAGCACATTGCGCCGACACTTGGGACAAGAAGAACGAAAAGCGACGCGAGAACAAAGATCTTCGAAGCGAAAGCGAAAGGACAGGCGGTACATACCCGCACACCGCGCAGCGATCGATGGCAAAGAGGCGAAAGTCGCCACGTAGCGTAGAGAAGTCCTTGGTCAGGTCACGATACCCTGTCTCACCCCTTCCACGTCAGTCAACAATCCACAGGATTTCAAAAGGAAATTATTGATTAATGGACATTTGTATTTGCATCAAATATTTGATAAATTAATGAAGAAATGTCAAAAATCAACTTAATACATTAGATGGTAAAAAGTAAAGAGAGAAATAGTACCTCCACTAGGTGGCTCGATTACCGCGGTGTCCATCTTGAGTTGTAAATGGAATCTTCTAAGTAGTAGAGGGATGTGGCAGAAGAGACCGAGGAGATTGGAGTTGTTAGAGGATAGAGGAGGCTGTGTTGGACAGGGATTTGTTTCGAGTCTTTCTTGCGTGTTGCAATCTCAACCAACACCTTCCGAACCCGTCCCTCGCTGTTCACGCCGCATGTCCGTCTGATCCGCAGAGGCCGCTCCCGCCATCTCACCGAGACTTCCCTCTGTTCTTCTTTGATTTGCTTTCATCGCGTACTTCCCGGTGCGGAAACAATTTGTGCAATGGAAGACCATTTTGGAACTAAGAATTTGAACAACGCCAACACTGCGGCCCCGCGAATTTTTGAAAAGTATGTTTTGTAGTTCTGTTTGCAGAAACAGAACTACAAAACGCCACAGTTTGGAGAAACTTGAAACAGATTGGATACGTATTTTGGAACATCTTGTAAAGCATTACGAAACAATGCTGAAACTTCTGCAGAACCAAACAATTTCTAGAATTAAATTTTTCGAGAGATGGAAGCGGATGAAGAGGTGCATCAAGGGAGGCAGGAGACAGAAACAGGACAAGAACAACAGCTAGAACTTCCACCCGAGGTAAGCGAGGACCAGATGAAGCGCGCGGCCGACATGATTGCCAGCGCCAAGCGCATTGTCGTCTTCTCGGGGGCTGGCATCTCTGCGGAAAGTACAATTTGTTCTTCTCCAAATCAATTATTCCGAATTAATAAATAAATTGCATATATAATTAAAAACATAAAATTTTGAAATATATACAAAATGAATTTAATATGAAAATTGAATAATAATCTTATTGCCCACAACTATTTTATAATCAAACTTTGGTGAAGGTGGTATCGCTACGTTTCGTGATCCCGAGATGGGAGTGTGGACTTCCAAGATAGGCCTCGCCCTCTTTGGTACATTTTCCCTCATAAATGGAAAATCTGGGCGATCAGAACGCGGCTGACCCACAATGTGATCATCAGGCACACCCATCGGCTGGCGCTGGACTCCGGGCTGGGCGTGGCGCTTATACCTCAGTCGCTTCCGTGATCCAATTGCACGTACGTTTGGCGGGATGGAGGAGGTGCAATTCTTGGTTAATTTGCTAATGTGATCATCCTTCACACACAACAACAGGAGCAAAGCCGAATGCAGGGCACTACGCACTAGCTAATCTGGAGCATCTTATTGACAAGGGACATGCTCTTGGCAAAGGTAGACTTGCTTTCAAGAACTTTCCTCCTGAAAAAACGCTCTGCTCACACGATGATCATTGCAGATGTGCCTGTTCACTTTGACATTCTCACGCAAAACGTGGATGGCCTGCATCAACGAGCAGGCACGTTGTTTTCAGGACGGCTATTGCAGCTGAATGCTTACATTCTCTGTTTTTAGGAAACAAAAACGACAGCGTTGCAGAGCTGCATGGTACAGTATATAGACACATTTGCAGCCGCAATCGCCACTTGCACCCGTACATCATAGACCCATCAGCTATGGGTACTCTTCCTGGATTACAAGCTCACAAATGAAAAACAAACTAATGAGCTAACATGATGCAGGCGAAAACTATGATCCTGAAGCTGATGAGTTCTTCACGCATGAGTGGAAGAAGATGCCTCGTTGTCAGGAACAAGGATGTAATAGTTACTTACGTCCCGATGCCACCCTCTTCATGGAGAGTCTTCCACCAAGAGCATGGGCAAAAGCAGAGCGTGCAGTTACTGGGGTACTTTTCACATGGATATACATCAGGCGATGAACTTGCTGATTGTGTACTTGTTGCTTCAGCTACGACCAGGAGATGTCATGCTTGTCGTGGGAACATCAGGCGTTGTATATCCTGCTGCTTCTCTGCCTGAAGAGGCGCTACAAATGGACGGTGTTAACGTGATCGAGGTGAACCCTGAGCCGAGCGCGTTATCCTCAAAGTTAGTGCCTTTTGCTCTTCGACTGTTATCTACTTATCTGACATCTCTATCTTGTTCCCAGAGTGACATTGTTCTTGAAGGGGCCATCAGGACGTGTTCTACCTCCGCTAGTTCGTATGGTACAGGAACGGTGGAATCTACATAATGATCTTCACGTTGATGACGACGAGAACGAAGGTTAAACGTGGTTGCATCATTTTAAAAAAATGTGATTGTGATGGATCATTTGTGTGGAAGTAATCAAAAGTCGGCAAAAGAAATGCGAGAAAATGAGAAATGTTTATGTTTTTCCTTTGTGCCCGTAAAGTAGCTGTTCCGCAGGGACTTTTCAGGTAAATCGGATTACAAGTCCGGAAATTTGTGGGGGATATCCTCCAATCATACATCGCTACGCGCAGATAACTGCGGGATCGGTTGGGCTGCATTGGATCGGAAGGGCAGTTGCTCTCCATTGCCCGCACATGTTCACTCCTAATGGAGATTGCGAACATCTTCTGTGTCCTGCCCGAATCCGGACTGGCCCGAAACCGAGCCTATTGGTTGGCGTTTGAGCAACATACCATGGTCCATGCACACCGACTCCTACAGATCCCGTCTCTCTTTGTCTTTTTTATGTATCGTACATAACCCACGTTAGTTTCTAACCATGGTTTTAGCGATGTGTAACCACTTCTTCTTTACGCTGCTGGTAGTGCTGTCCTCGTCCACCCTTCTCGTTTGGGCTGCATCGGCAGGATGCAGCAACGGACAGGCCGCAGCCTTCCCCGCTGGAAGATCCACTCCGGGCTTCCTCGTCACATCCGATGGGCGAAACCGCACCTTTTACGCCTACGTGCCCTCTGGTTATCTCCCCAACCGTGCTTCTCCCCTGGTTTTCCTCCTTCACGGCGGCCTGGGTTCAGGAAAGCAGGCCGAGAACGCCTATCAGATGGTATCAAATCCTCGACTCATGCGCGTGTTTTGGGTTAGACCAAGATGACGCTAAGTACATGTGTCACACAGGACACCACGGCTGAGAAGAACAACTTTATCGTGATCTACCCCGACGGGTATCAGAAGACCTGGAATGGAGGCACGTGCTGCGGACCAGCGGCAAAGAATAACGTTGACGATGTGGGCTTCATATCCGCCTTGCTGGACAAGCTCGAATCGGAGCTATGCATCGATGAAACAGCCGTCTTCGCCACTGGAATGTCCAACGGCGCGGTCATGACCTACCGCCTGGCATGCGAGCTCACCGACAGGCTGGCTGCTGTGGCGCCAGTCTCAGGTACACTCAACTACAGCCCCTGCGTACCGAGCCGCCCGATGCCGTTGATGCACATTCACGGAATGCTGGACATCAACATCCCCTTCATGGGAGGGGAAGGCTGCGGGTTTGCCGTCGGCGTCAACTTCTCCTCGGTGCCCTACTCCATCGACAAGATGAGTGACAACAACGGGTGCGGATGCCAGTGGAGCGACCCGGCCAGCTCTTGCTCTCAGCTGTACCTCACGGAGGGTCAGACGACATGTCGCTCCTATGGATCTTGCGACGCTGGCGTGGTCCTATGCGTGGTCAGCAACGGCGGACATTCGTGGCCCGGGCCCAACTCCACCAGTGCGGGCATCACCGACGGTGCGGGCTGCAACTCGACCATTGCGCATGACTTTGACGCCAATACGCACATATGGGCGTTCTTTGCCGCAACGATGACGTCATCGCAGCCGGGAGACGAGAGTACGGCAGCCAGCCTGCGCCCTACCAGTGTCAGCGGTAGCACACTCCATGACATGTTCTTGGCCTGGATCGCCTTTTGATTGAGGTTGGCCTGTTCTTCAGCATGAGGTTGGCCTGCATGAAGAATGTATAGATTGTCACGTATGATGGCTCAATTAATTGACAACCCAACCGGTTCGATCATTGAAGTGGGCGTGTAGGGCGTTCATGATGACCTGAATCGGAATAAGAATCTCCCTAGGGTTGCTGGCCACGGAACCGTGTAACTCCTATTAAGGGAGTGGAGATGAGATCAGGCAACGGGTAAATCAGGAACGCCACCGGACCGTCGGAACCTGTTCTACCTTTAAGGACAGTGATACGGAGTACTTTGTTACGTTCATGCCAGGAGAACGACTTGTGTGGGGCGATGACTAGTAGGGGCTAGGGCTAAACATGCTCCTAAGTATTTGGCCTAGGGGTTGACTGCCCTGGTGTAACCGCGACAACCACAAAGAAGAAGCAAAAAAACAACCTCCACAGGCGTGGCACAACATATCTTGTAACTTTCCCACCATCAACGCAAAGCGCAAAACAGCCCAAGACAGCACAGATCAACTCCACTTCATCATCGTCCTGCCCGTTCTCTTCTTGTAGTTTAGTTGTAAAGCAGCCACCATGTTTTCGACCCGAGTCGTGTGCTTGGTCTTCCTCGCTCTTCTTGTGGCCACGCCTCCTCGACCCGTGCAAGGTGAGCATCTTGCCTATCTCTTTGATGAGCATGCTTCGATCTTTGGTTGATTTACATCATTCTGACTTCATTCTTGACTACCACCCCCAAGGCGTTGTAACAGTAACAGGCGGTGGAGGAGCGTTCAACGCGCCCCTCATGGACGTCCTTACTGATGCGTACCAGGTACGCATCTTCCCCTCTCTCTGACCGAAATGGTGTGTGTTGGGGGGACCGTGATCAGCAATCGCTTTTTAGAATTGGCCAATGGCTTCGCCACACGTGTGTAGAACTCCGGATTAGTCAATTTTCCTTTTCCTTTTCCTTTCTCCTTTTCCTAATATTTTCTCAAAATATTTCTTTGTTTCTTGTTGGGTGGACCTTGTTTCTGCCTGTCCGGTATCCTTCGTGTGCATGATGTGGGGTACGACGACAGTATGTAGACGTCGATTCGAAGGTCGTGTTCGAGAACATCGGTGTCATGGCGGCCATCGCTATCCATAAACAACCCGAGCTCGGCTATGTGCGGCTCCCTCTCCCTTTGCGCTGGTTCATTTGGACAACTTAACAAACTTGTAAAATATTTATCTGATAATATAGTTTTATACTGTGGCGGACGTGGGTTTTCCCGAGGCCGTACTAGCTAGTGTGGGTCTCACCATACTTCCGTTGATGGCCCAGCCCATCGTGGCCACCTACAATCTGCCCTCCCTCGCTGCGGCCAACTACACGCTTGTACGTGCGCCTCGTCGAGGAGTGAAGATGATCGCCACTTTGCATGCTTACCCATCGACGACATGCAGGTGCTCGATTTACCCACTCTCGCCAACATTTGGGTGGGCAACATTACGAAGTGGAACGATCCTGCCATCGCAAATCTCAATCCCAACGTGACGATGCCAAATCAGCCCATCCATCTGGCCTACACCGACAACGACCCCTTTTTCACCATTTCTCAGCTTTTTGTGACAGCCCTCGGCGCGGTCAATGCTGAAATCGCTGCCATCTACGCCCAAACGCTCACCGTGGATTGGACCAAGTTCACCGGCATCATGAATCATTCAACTGACACTGGCGCGTCAGGCGCAGCGCAATGTGATTTTGTGAAGGTATGTGTCTGCGTTAGTATATCCATTCTGAATGCTCCGAGAAGGAGAACCTCTTGCTCTCTGACACAATAATCTCTCACAACAACAGGCGAACCAGTACAGTATGAGCTACTCAACCAGGATCATGGCGGATTCAGTCGGTGTACAGTATGCTCGCCTCATAAACGCAGCTGGTACGTCCATGTGTGCCCTTGGCGACCAAGATGTTGTTCACCCAACCATGTATATGACTGCGCAGGGGCAATCGTGGATCCGACAACAGACGCTGTGCTGTCGGCCATTAACGAGGTCACCAATCAGCTTACGTCGACCTATCTGGGCGCTAATGCTATCAACGGGCAGCTGGCCACTTCATGGCCGCTGTGTTCGGTCAACTTCATGAATGTTATATCTTCTACCAATACATCCGACTGCGCACCGCTCCAGAGCCTGTTGAGCATGGTGGCATGGTCACAGCTCACCCAGCACGTGATTGACAAGATGACCGACGTTGGTTACACACCGCTTCCATTCGGCTACAAAACGTACGCTCATTGAACCTTGTTTTATATCATCAGGCTGAGTTGGCTGACAAGTTGTGTCTGTGAAAACAATGCTGTAAACAGGAGGTTGATAGATCTGCTGGGCACGATTAAATGCAATGGAGACCGCGCCTTCTCGCAGACGTGGCTCATTGGTGAGGGCCGCTCGTTCGGTCTCTATAACTCCTGGATGAACCTATTCGCATCATCCAATGCGCGCTTACGCTACTTTGAAAATTCAGCGGACACAGCCGTAAGTGATTTCGAGCATTGTACGTAAATGACTACTACTATTCCAGCGGATCGTTGCTTATACCAGGCCTTTTACTACACTGTGACGCTCACTAGATAACGTGGACTTTGGCGGAACGATAGACATCTTAACTGACGCTCAAAAAACATCATTTCCCGATGCTGCCCAACTCCCGATGATAGCTTTTGCCATAGGCCCTGCCTATAACGTACGAGACTTTGCTTATTTTCCCTCGCCTGATGTTTTGTCTCGAGACATGTCCTCTGGCGCTGCACCTTGATGAAACTGATAGATGTGGTCGTCGACAGATACCCGAGATACTGGGAAAGGGAAATCTGGTGCTTAACTTCACCGTTCTCGTGGACATCATGCTGGGTAACGTGGGTAATTGGAGGCATGAGGCCATTTTGGACCTCAATCCGACGCTTGCCAATGACTTGCCGAATCAAAACATCACAGTTGTGACTCCCCTTAATGATCCCAACTTCATGCTTCGGTTCACTCAGATTCTGAGTACCGTGAGCTCAGCTTTCCAGAGTGCTGTACGTCAACAATCCTTCCTTTTCTATTTTTTCTTTCTCTAAAACTGACCGTGGCGCGATCACTGACCATATTTATGCAGGTGGGCACTGGCAGTAACGTAAGGATGCCTGTCGATCTCACTGGACGTAACATCAATGTCACCAACAAGTCAGATCCGGCTGATGTCCTGAACAATACACCCTACTCGCTGGGAGTGTATCTTCACGAGAACGTACGCTCGCGTAGGAAGTTGGCAATGGCCGACATGATTAACGTCGCCGGCAATCGCGTGTCTCCGAATTATGATTCTCTTTTATCGGCCATCAACGACTACAGCTCTGATCCAACGGTGACTGACATATCCCTAGGTGAGTTAGTTCGATTTATTCAAGTCCATTTCTTGACCGCACAGTAATTATTATTATTCTAGGAAACGGAGAGGCCAGTTGGCCTATGGCAAGCTTGCACACATTCCTCGTGCACACTAGTACTATGGCCGATTGCGACAAAGCCCAAACACTGGCTGATTGGATCTATTGGAGTCAGACCGATCCTGCTGCTCTCCAGCTTGCACGCCAGTACGTATTTTGTTTAAACTGCATCTGCTGTGAACTTATGTTTTTTTCATTATGACAAACAGAAACTTTCAAGGAGTGGCTGGACAGTCACCTCTGATTAAAAGGAGACTGATTGAGTTCTTAGCCAACATGACATGTCAGGGCGTGCACGTCAGCTCTGTATACGGCTGCATCTACGAGAACACCATCTGTTCTGATCACGGCGTGTGTTCGTCATCGGCATGCGTGTGCCAGAGCGGATACGAAGGCCAGTTCTGCGAAGTGGCCACGTCGTCAACAAGCGGCGTGCCGCTGGCACCCATCCTAGGCTCTATCATTCCTGCAGTTGTGATTGCGCTTTGCATCATGGCATGCATAGTGGTGGGTCTCGTCGTCTGGATGAAGGCCAAGCAGAACAAGCGCGACGAATGGGAGATCGACATTCAAGAACTGGAAATGGGCGAGCAGCTGGGAGCAGGCGGATATGGCGAGGTGCACAAGGCCATGTGGAAGGGAACCGAGGTCGCCGTCAAGATGATGATTGCCGGAGAACACGCCACGCGCGAGCTTGAGCGTAACTTCAAGGAGGAGGTGCGGGTGATGACCGCGCTTCGGCACCCGAACGTTGTTCTCTTCATGGCAGCATGCACGAAGCCGCCCAAGATGTGCATCGTCATGGAACTTATGTCGCTTGGCTCCCTTTATGACGTACGTACATCACATTGACCCAATTGAAATGTGTTTGATTAATAACCTTGTGGCTTTGCCTGTACAGTTGCTGCACAACGAGCTCATTCCAGACATCCCATTTGCACTGCGAAACAAGATGGCCTACCAAGCTGCCAAAGGCATGCACTTCCTGCATTCGTCGGGGATTGTACATCGTGACCTCAAGTCCCTCAATCTTCTCCTCGATTCCAAATGGAACGTTAAGGTATAAGATCTCTTCTCCCTCTCTATTTCGGTTCTGGACGTTACAATAGTGAATTATAACCGAATCGCTGCAATGTGTAGGTCAGTGACTTTGGCTTGACCAAGTTCAAAGAGGAGATGAAGAGCGGCGGAACGAATAAGGCGATGCAAGGAAGCGTGCACTGGACCGCACCAGAGGTCCTCAACGAGGCCATGGACGTGGACTACATGCTTGCAGATGTTTACTCGTTTGGAATCATCCTCTGGGAACTTGCCACAAGGAAGCAACCCTACATGGGCATGAGGTACATCTATTCCTTTTTGCTGTGTTTGGAGAGGATTATGACGTGAGTTCTCCGTCTGGAAAGTTGTATCATGTTGCTAATCGCGCACGCGGTGATTGTGTACAGTCCGGCGGCGGTGGCCGTGGCCGTGATTCGTGACAACACGCGACCTCCGCTTCCTAATGAGGACAGCGACGATGACGCCATGGGGCTTCCGGCCGAGTTCCTGAATCTTATCAGCACATGCTGGCATCCTGATCCGACGATCCGACCCTCTTTCTTGGTAAACAACTTAGCCTTAAAATTTGATTGACGTACATCTCCTAACTTTTTGTGGTGATGTGACTGTGGGGTTTGACGACTAACAGGAGGTGATGACGAGATTGAGTGCTCTTGGTAATGAGGGTGGAACGTCATCGCTCACCAGGACTACGGGCTCATCTTCTTCTGGTGCCGCTGGAGAGAGGTTTAGTTCCTGGACTGTACCTGTATCCAAAACGAGTAGCAGCTCGGGAAGTGGTTCCGCCCGTTCAGGAGGTGGTACTTGTTCCCTTCCCTTCGTGTCGTTCCTTTCGATGTCCCCATTTAGCTGGAGTCACTCAAGCGCGCGTGCGTGTATGGCTTTGATACAGTTGTGGGCGCTGGCACAGTGAAACCCCCGGAAGGCAACATGGCGATAGTATTC
Organism: Acanthamoeba royreba; assembly: GCA_000826365.1. Taxonomy (NCBI): domain Eukaryota; phylum Discosea; order Longamoebia; family Acanthamoebidae; genus Acanthamoeba; species Acanthamoeba royreba. The sequence goes on along the minus strand of CDEZ01022446.1, from coordinate 5,554 downwards.
ACGGACATTACGAGGGCTGCCTCGCTGTGGGAGTTCAACGCTGAGGCAATGCGTGACGCCACTGTCATGCATAACGCTCTCATGCGCTCTCTGCTCAAGAAGCACCACGGATACGAAGTTGTCTTCCTCAGGTACGTCACAAATACCCCCTCGCGATATGCCGTGTCGCAAGCACGACAATGAGAAGGCTCATCAAGATGTTATGATATTCTATTCTGCAGAGATCGTAACAGTGGTGAGGGGTCGTTCTGCATGGCCTTCCAAGAGGCCAGCGATGCGCTCGCGTGGTGTATAGAAGCACAGCAAGAACTAATCCAGCTGCCCTGGCCTGAAGCCCTGCTTGATCATCCCGGCGCAGCTGAAGAGTGGGGAGACGTCGATGATCGCGTCCTATTCAAGGGTCTGCGAGTGCGCATGGGCGTGCATTGGGGAGCGCCGCGCATGGTGCGCGATCCGATGACACGACGAGCGGAGTATATTGGTCCCGTGGTCAATGCTGCCGCGCGCATCACGTCCATGACACATGGCGGTCAGATCCTCGTCTCGGGGAGCATGTTCGCGCGAATCAACGAGAACAGCAGCGAGCCGGCCAAGGAATCACCAGCGCCGAAATTGGTCTACCTGGGCAAGTTCGAGATGCCTGATACACAGCCTGGCACATCAACTGGCGCCCGGCTCTATGAGCTTAAAGTGAGTACTCTCGAAGCACGCTTCTTTGGCGGCATATCAAAAGAGCAAGCCCTCGGCGGCACTTCATCTTCCGGTGAGGCGGACGAAAGGAAAAGGGACGACTCAACGCGCTCAAGCGATGGCGAGGTGCAGACCATGGTGGGAGAAGGCATTATGTTCCAGGAGGACAGGTTCCTCACGTCGGCCAACCTGTGCCGATGGGTGATCGATTTCAACGAGATCGCTCTGGGCAAGCAAATCGGCTTGGGCTCCTACGGTGTGGTCTTCCGCGGCAAGTGGAAGGGAGTCGATGTGGCCGTCAAGCGGTTCATCAAACAGAAGCTCGAGGAGAGACGTCTACTTGAATTCCGAGCTGAGATGGCGGTGCTCGCCGAACTTCACCATCCGAACATCGTGCTCTTCATCGGCGCCTGCGTGAAGAAGCCCAACCTGTGCATCGTGACCGAGTTCGTCAAGAACGGTAGCCTAAATCAAATGCTCAACGACGGCAGCATCAAGCTCGCCTGGCAGCAAAAGCTCAAGCTGCTCCATTCGGCGGCGCTGGGCGTGCACTACCTTCATGCGCTGCATCCGATGATCGTCCATCGAGACCTAAAGCCGTCGAATCTGCTCGTGGACGAGAACTGGAACGTAAAGGTGGCTGACTTTGGCTTCGCTCGCATCAAAGAGGAGAACGTCACGATGACCCGGTGTGGCACTCCATGCTGGACCGCGCCAGAGATCCTACGCGGAGAGAAGTACGACGAGAAGGCCGACGTGTTCTCCTTCGGCGTCATTTTGTGGGAGGTGCTCACGCGTAAGCAGCCGTTTGCTGGACGCAACTTCATGGGCGTCTCCCTCGATGTGCTCGAAGGTCGTCGTCCCACCATCCCCGGCGATGCGCCCAAACCGTTCAGGAAGCTGATGAAGAAGTGCTGGCACGCCGAGGCCAGCAAGAGGCCATCCATGGAGGACGTTGTCCGGGAGCTGGAGCGCATGAGCGCTACTACTGAAGAGCGCAGTGCTGTATAAGAAGGTGGACATGTCTCTTCCTTGTGATTGTGAGTATAGATTGAATGTAAAGGATACACATTTTATCATCATCGTGCTGATGTCCGAGTTGACGCACGTCCCGCAGCTCCGCTTAGAGAGGGGCGAAGTCCTTGAGTTCACTGTTGAGGTACATGAGTACGTCATCCATGGCAGGCCTCTTGTGCGGTTTCTGGTGCCAGCACTGTTGCATGACCTCGGCAAATCGGTTGGGACAATCAGAAGGTACTCTAGGCCGCTTGCCGTTGAGCACATCCAGAGCCACCGTGGTCATGTTGCCTTCCTCGTAGGGTACCTTGCGGGTGAGCACCTCCCACATGACGATGCCGAACGAGTATACGTCAGCCTTCTCGCTGATGCGAGCCGGCTGCACTTGCTTCTGCTTCTGTTGGTTCTTCTCTCCCTTTTCGTTGTCGCTTCCTTCCGAAGAGTCTTCGTCGCCATCCTGGCTGGTGGGCAGCGTGGGACTCAACACCTCTGGCGCCGTCCATGAGGGTGTTCCACAGCGGGTCATGGTGCCGTTGTCCTGTTTGGCCGTGGCGAATCCAAAGTCACCGACCTTGACGCTCATGTTGGTGTCCACGAGAAGGTTGGATGACTTGATGTCGCGATGCACGATGCCCTTGGAATGAAGGTAGGCGATACCCACGGCGGCATCTCGCAGCATGGCCACGCGCTGTTGCCACTTGAGCGAGACCGACGAGTTGGACAGTAGCGCGCGAAGGCTGCCGCGAGGTACGAGCTCCATCACCAGCAACAGACTGCCGTCGGTGACCGACAGGCCCAGCAGCTTGACGATGTTGGGATGATCGATCGACGAGAGAATGGCGGCTTCCTTGCGCATTTTGCGCATGCCGCTGTCGTCAAGACGATTGTTGAAGAGACGCTTGATGGCGACCTTGCGTCCGTGGTAGGTGCCCTCCATCACTTGGCCGTTGTTACCCTCGCCGATGCGCTCGCCCATCTCGATGCGTTCGGTGTTGATGATCCACGGGCACATGTTGGAAGAGCACACTCCCGCTTCGCGGTCTCTGCGCATCAGCATAGAGCTCAACCTGTTGCCTGCCTCATCGTCTATGTCATCGAGATAATCGTGTTCGGTATCGTCATGGGCGGAATCGCCGGTAGGATCATCACTTCGGGCCAGCATCATGACACCGCCCCTCTGGACAAAGCGCACCTCTCCCTCGCGACCGAGAACGCCGCCGCCAGTTCCAGCCTGCATGCTGGCTTCAAAGTGATCGCGGAAGGCCTGCGAGCAGACCACCAACGAGGGCGGGCAGCTCGTGTTGAGGGCGAGTCCTTCCTCGTAATCACGAGGCTCGTAAGTCGTTCGCGTGCGATCATCAGGCGGCGGAGGACATGCGCCTGACCGCACGGCCACGCTGATGCGCGAGTGCTCGCAAAGGTTATGCTGTTTCGCCGCTATGATTTTGCTGCCGAAGGAGAGTGTCGTAAGTGATCTCACTTCGTGTTGAAGATCGAGCGCGAAGGAGGCGGCCTTGAGCGGTTTGGCAAAGGCCACCATGAACGTGCCACCGCTGTGGAAGCTGGGCGTCGAGAAGATGTGACCGCCGTGGATCGTGCACTGCCTACGCACCAACTTGCCAAACTGGGCGATGGCTCGATCAGCTCCGTCAGGATCATCACGCCAGATATCATCAAACCGAGCGAGATCGCACACGACGAACACGACGTCTCGTCGAGGTATACCCTCGCCTCGGGCCGCTGCACCGCCA
>CDEZ01022445.1:0-26742 GCA_000826365.1 Acanthamoeba royreba | reverse complement strand
TGAAGTGTTCTGCTCTTCTCTCGAGTACGGTCTCCCACCCACCGCTGGTTGGGGTATGGGCATAGACCGTATGACGATGTTCCTTTCCGACAATATCAACATCAAGGCACGCACTCGATCTTCCCCCATTCGCTCTCCTTGATCCTCCCTAACCCCGTCCCATCTCTTCTGTTCTCTTCTCTCTTTCATAAATACTACAGGAGGTGCTCCTGTTCCCCGCTATGAAGGACCCGACCCAGAACAAGAAGGAGAAGGCTCCCGAGACCAAGCAGTGAAGAGACAATCCCTTCGCCACGCACGGCAGGTTTCTCGTCCTGGTTGTCTTGTCGTCCTAATACAAGAATCTCAAATATCACCAGTCACACATCGCTTGCATTCTTTGCATTTCGTAAGTGTTTTGGTTCCGCAGCTTTGTTTCGTGAACCTCCTGTCGCAAGTGCGGAAGCTCCCAGGTCTCTTGGCTTTAACGACAAGCAACTCTCTCAACACCAACAGGCCGCTTCTTCTCTGGCTTCTTTGCCACTTGAGTCGTAGTCCATAACATAAGAAGGGAATACCAAGCATGTTGCTTAGGAAGGCCTCGTCGAAGCTCGCCCGCAAGAAGACAGCGGAGACGACCCAGGTAAAGCACAAGGTCAAGTCGCAGGACGAAGCGCGCACCCATGCCCAGCTCTGGATCTCTGGTGGCTACCTCTACCCTTCGCGCTCCATCTTCCGTTTTTCAATCTTTTTCTATTTCGGTTTTTCTTTTTTAAGAAAATACACTTACAATAGTATTTGTAATATTTTTGAAAATGTAACAACGTGATTTTTCAAATTTTCAAAATAATTTATTTGTTTTAATAAAATAGATATTCTTGCTTGACCGTTGTTGACGTAACCGGTGGTGTTGGGCTGCAGTGTGTGAGGCACGGGACTTGCCGCGCATGGACGTCGGCGGTATCTTATCCTCTCTCGTTATTCGACCTTTTCCAGCTCTTACGAGAGAAGAAAAGCGCACTAGCGCATGGGGGAATGGACTGATCACTCTCTTGCACACTTACACTTATTTGCTCTTCTCTTACAGGTAAGTCCGATGGATATGTGATCGTGCAGGCAGGTCACCATGTGTACAGAACACGAACCATCTGGAAGAACCTCAACCCGTTCTGGGGTGATGACATCAAGTTGTACGTCATTGTCGTCGTCGTCTTCTTGTTGTTTTTGTTGGTGTTGTTGGCCTCATTCCTTCTCGATTTGTGGTGTGGGTGGCGTGGTGTGAGAAAAGTGATGTGACAGATGAAGAGTTGAAAGAGGTTGTGTTCACGGTGTGGGATCAGAACAATCATCTTCAAGACGACATCATTGGCAAAGTGAGCATCAGTCTCGATGATCTCAAGGATCAACAGGTGCGCGTCTCCCAACTCGTGCATCCGATGGAAACGCACTTTTCTGACATGATCGTTTTGATGCAGCTGCACGAGAAGTTCTTCCCCATCGAACCGGCTTCAGCGGATGACTTCGTGTCAGGCGATGTCAAGTTGCGCCTCACCTATCATCCACCTCACGGCGATAATGATGGATCACTCACAGTTCTCGGTTCGGCTAGTTTACGCCTCGAAATTAGTGGTGTGTTATTAACATAATTGTATGGGCACGTGCAGTGAAGAAAGCGCGCAACCTGGCAGTCAAGGATGCCAACGGGTACGACGCATGCACCATTTTCTTGCAAACCTGCACCGCTGGACTCTTGAAGGAATCAAAAACTGATGGAGTTGTTGGCACATGATAAAAAAATGATCACAGGTTGAGCGATCCATATGTAAAGGTGAAAGTTTGTGATCAGAAGAAGAAGACCAAAGTGATCAAGAGGAACCTCAATCCAGTGTGGAACGAAGAGTTTGTCTTGTATGTCTGCCCTCAACCGATGATCTTAATTTTTGTGATCATTTGATGATAATGAAATTGCAGCAAGCAGCATAACTGACTGTTGTTGTGATGGAATTATAGCAAGGTGCCAGCGAAGAAGAGCGAAGACGCTACGATCGACATTACAATGTGGGTACGTGCGTCTGCTCTCTTTGCCAACAGAGAGGTAACCTGATCAAACGATGGCGATGGTGGCAAATAAGGACTGGGACATGGTGAGCAGCGCGGACTTCATGGGAGAGATCAAGATTCCTCTTCATACTCTGTCCCCCAACACTCCCTTCTCCAAGTGGTTCGTCCTCGCTGGTTCGGGTACGCTAGCTGTTCCGTTTTTATTCTCCATTGATGGTTAATTCCCTGCTCTTGGTTCAGTGGAGGACGAAGGAGAAGAGCAGGCCACCGAAGGTGAGGAGGGTAAGAGGGGAAAGGTGAAGAAGGGCCTCAAGACACTTGGCAAAAAGATTGTAGGAAAGGCTCACCACAACCTGGGTGATCTGCGCGTGAAGATCAAATATACGGTACACCCGATCGTGAAGCGAGCTCAATAAGGATCTGGTAGGCTAAAACTTATGTCATGTGCAGGAGCAACAACTGCACCCGATCTCGGTCTATTCTGATCTCCTTCAGGTACTTCAGCGCTTTCTTGGTCTCGTTGTGTGACTTGGTGAGAAGGATGTGTTGTAATGCTCTTTATTCCTGCCTCACACGAACACGCACGTGTGACAGTTACTGCTGGAAGAAGAAGAGGTGCAAGGATGGCTCTACACCTACACCAAAGAGGCCGGTCTTCTGGCGTCGACGTTGGTCAACATCTTTTACTCTCAAGGAAAGGCCACTCAACTTCTCAACTTCCTCACTCGCAAGGAGATCCTCGCCACAAGTGCCTCTCCGTTCCCCGTCGCTTTCTGGATTTGTTTGCTCAAGCTTCCCATATTAACCAGAGAGCGCGGGAGTGATCTTCCGAGGGAACACATTGGCGACGAAGTGCGTTGATGCATTCATGAAGCTGATCGGTTCATCCTATCTCAAGCACGTGCTCAAGGACGACATTGAGGCCATCAATGAGGACAAGCACTCATGTGAGGTAACCAACATAACCATCACCAAAGAAACCAACAACCACTGAATGGGACCAAGACAAACATGGCATGGGGAGTATATGATAACGACTCATGGTTGGAATTTACACAGGTGGATCCGACGAAAGTGGAGAAGGGAGAGAACATCGGACACAACATGGCCCATCTGCGCGAAACAGCAGAAAGGATCACCAACGACATCTTTGCTTCTGCCGATCTCATGCCTGCGTACGTCCAATTTTTAAATTCTCGTCGCGTCTTGTTGCATTCTCACCGGTTGGGGAAACGAACAACAACAATAATAATACAGTCAATTCCGAGAGGTGTTCCACAACATTCGCACAACGATCACGGAACAGTGGCCTGAAGATGATACTGCACGCTACACTGCCGTGTCAGGCTTCATCTTCTTGCGTATGTTTCTCTTCGTCTTCTTTGTGTTTGTTGAAGCTTGGTTTCACATGAACTGATCTTCATTCTCACCAGGATTCTTCAATCCGGCCATCCTGGGACCTAAGCTATTTGGGCTTCTGGAGGGTACTGTGCTGTTGATGTGTTGTCTGGTGTGTGATCTGTTGTATGCTTACAAGTTGGTTGATGTTTGTGGGTTGTACAGCATTCCCATCGTTCGTGGCAAGCCGCACGTTAACATTGATCTCGAAGATCCTCCAAAACCTGGCCAACCTCAGTACCCATCATCCCACCAGCGCCAGCATTCCAGCTGTCAATCTTACCCCATCCATTCTATTATCAGTTGAGTTCGGACAGAAGGAGCCATTTATGGCGGACATGAATCAGTACATCCTCGCGCGTACGAGTGACATGAAACATTTCTTGGATACTGTGTCGGTACGAACCATTGTTGGTGGCGGTGCTTGATGGGATCCAATGACAGTTTTCATTACTGATAACCTTGGGCTGGAATAGACAAGGACAGACAAGAGTGGGCTTACCGATGAACCGGAGATTGACCTTCAAGTGGAAATGGCATCGATCTTCCATCATCTGGTCACCATGCAGCCATTGATTGCCGAACACCATGCTCAGGTGAGTTACACTGTTCGACTATGTGGTGATGTTTGTGTTGTTTGTACCGATCATCGAGTGTTAGCTGTGTGGCGGAGCTAACGTGAGGGATTGTTTTGGGTTGGTTTGGAGCAGTCGGCCACATACGAGAAATTCAATGCCATTCTGGACAACATCAACAACTTCCACTCTTCGTTGCCCTCGCCCAAATCGGTACCACACTCTGCACACTACCTTGCAGCCTCCACTGTCTTACGTGCGTGGGGCCTATCTCAGGTTGGCGGATTCCAGGCGAGACAACCGTCGTCAGCAAGTGGTTCTCGCGGTGGATTCTTGGCTGGTACGGCCCCCGTATGACATTATGCTCAACTTTTGTTAACTGACTTTGTACTTGTTAACGGCGAGCAGGGCAGCGTGGATAAGCGACCATCATCAGCACGACGACCTCGCAAGCGCTATCAACTTTATTCACTATTTTTATTGGTTTAATAAAATGCCATTTCTCCGCATGCTGTGGTGTATGCACCTTCGTACTCACTGCTTGCTACACCTCCTTTACAGACACTCGTGCGAAGCTGACTCAGATAGCATCCACTGTGACGCGTGTGAGTACGACACCTCTCTTTCGCTTTTGTTTCCTTTCATGACCGTATCTATATTTGCGCATACAGAGCGGTTGAGATTGGCGTATCGTGCCCATGGTCTTGAACCTTTCGGCTGCGTGTCTCCTTCACACGCACATACACGCACATACCCGAGAATGCTGTTGAAGAGGGCCACGGCGAAGCTGCCGTGGCATAAGAGGACGGAAGGGCCCACCAAGATACGGCCCAAGTTGACGCCACGGGACGAAGCGCGCGTCCACAAGCAGCTGTGGATCTCTGGTATTCAGCTCTGGATCTCTCATCTTCATACGTTACCTTAACTTTTACCTAAATCAGATTTATATGTTTAAGAAAATACTTTTATCTTTCTGTCGTTTACAAGCATTTTCTAACCCTATTTGCTCGTGATGGCTGCACAGTGTGTGAGGCACGAGATCTGCCACGGATGGATGTGGGCGGTGCCTTATCCTCTCGTTCCTTCAAACCTGACCGCCTGCTGACCTTTTGAAACGTCCTGCACTGCAGGCAAGTCCGATGGATATGTGATCGTGCAGGCAGGTCACCATGTGTACAGAACACGAACCATCTGGAAGAACCTCAACCCATTCTGGGGTGATGACATCAAGTTGTACGTCATCGTCGTCGTCTTCTTCTTGTTGTTGTTATTGGCGTTGTTGCGTACATGCATGATCATGGATGGCCTCATTCCTTCTCGATTTGTGGTGTGGGTGGCGTGGTGTGAGAAAAGTGATGTGACAGATGGAGAGTTGAAAGAGGTTGTGTTCACGGTGTGGGACCAGAACAATCATCTTCAAGACGACATCATTGGCAAAGTGAGCATCAGTCTCGATGATCTCAAGGATCAACAGGTGCGCGTCTCCCAACTCGTGCATCCGATGGAAACGCACTTTTCTGACATGGTAGTTTTGATGCAGCTGCACGAGAAGTTCTTTCCTCTCGAACCAATGGCGGGTGAAGACTTTGTATCTGGAGATGTCAAGTTGCGCCTCACCTATCATCCACCAAGAGATGAAGACGATGGAACGCTTGTTGTGTTTGGTTCAGTTCACACCTTTCTATTGTCTACTGAAGATTGCTGACATGGCGGTGTGTACAGTGAAGAAAGCGCGCAACCTGGCAGTCAAGGATGCCAACGGGTACGACGCATGCACCACTTGCTTGCGCCGCTGGGATCTTGAAGAAATCACACACTGATGGAGTTGTTGGCACATGATAAAAAAATGATCACAGGTTGAGCGATCCATATGTAAAGGTGAAAGTTTGTGGTCAGAAGAAGAAGACCAAAGTGATCAAGAGGAACCTCAATCCAGTGTGGAACGAAGAGTTTGCTTTGTATGTCTGCCTTCCACCTACACAATTACTGCTCCTTGCGGAGTCGCTGACTGCGTTTGTTGTGCTGGAATCATAGCAAGGTACCAGCGAAGAACGAAGACGCTGTGCTCGACATTACAGTATGGGTACGTGCATCTGCTCTCGTTACTAGGCCCTACCGACAGACACTGATCTGATCACAACGATCGTGACGACGGGTGCTTGTGTGGCGTTTATAAAGGACTGGGACATGGTGGGCAGCGCGGACTTCATGGGAGAGATCAAGATCCCTCTTCAAAACCTGGTGTCCTGCTCTCCCCTGGCCAAGTGGTTCATCCTCTCAGGCCCCACACACTGTACGCTCCAGCACTGTACGCAAAGAGTAATTGATTGCTTAGCCTGTTCATGCAGCGCCTGTCGAGGGAGAAGAGCATGGCGTGGAGGGAGAGGAGACCAAGAAACGAACTATACGAGCGAGCCTCAGGTGCCTGAGTAAAAGGATTGTAGGGGGGAAGGGTCGGGAGAGCTTGGGAGAGCTTCGTGTGAAAATTTTGTATACAGTACGAGCTGTGCTTGGGCTCTTGAGTGAGCTTGATCTTAACTCATTTTTATATTATTGTGCAGGAGCAACAATTGCATCCGATCTCAGTGTATTCTGATCTCCTTCAGGTACTTCAGCGCTTTCTTGGTCTCACACTACGTAGTACTTCTATGAAATAGCTTGAAACACATGCACATAACACGAACACGCACGTGCGGCAGTTGTTGGAAGAGGAAGAAGTGCAAGGATGGCTCTACAGTTATACCAAAGAGGCCGGTCTTCTGGCGTCGACATTGGTCAACATCTTTTACGCTCAAGGAAAGGCCACTCAACTTCTCAACTTCCTCACTCGCAAGGAGATCCTTGCTACACGTACCTCCCTCACTTCGCCTCTTTGTAAGCAGTGACGTGGAACCTGATCGAGGCACGAATTCACACATACCAGAGGAAGCAGCAGTGATCTTCCGAGGGAACACATTGGCGACGAAGTGCGTTGATGCATTCATGAAACTGATCGGTTCATCCTATCTCAAGCACGTGCTCAAGGACGAAATCGAGTTCATCAATGAGGACAAGCATTCATCCGAGGTAACGTAACTCAACATAACCATCACCAAAGAAACATACAACCTTTCGCCGCCTTCGCACAACCATCAGAGACTCATGGTGACGAGGATGGTTGGGATGTGGACACACACAGGTGGATCCGACAAAAGTGGAGAAAGGAGAGAACATCGGACACAACATGGCCCATCTGCGCGAAACAGCAGAAAGGATCATCAACCACGTATTTGCCTCTGCCGATCTCATGCCTGCGTACGTCTAATTAAACACCTCCAATCTCATTGATGATTCTCACTAGTTGGGTGACAAATAATAATAATAATAATAATAATAATAATAATAATAATAATAATAATAATAATAATAATAATAATAATAATAATAATAATAATAATAAACGAACAACAACAATAATAATACAGTCAATTCCGAGAGGTGTTCCACAACATTCGCACAACGATCACGGAACAGTGGCCTGAAGATGATACTGCACGCTACACTGCCGTGTCAGGCTTCATCTTCTTGCGTATGTTTCTCTTCGTCTTCTTTGTGTTTGTTGAAGCTTGGTTTCACATGAACTGATCTTCATTCTCACCAGGATTCTTCAATCCGGCCATCCTAGCGCCCAAACCGTCCAAGCTTCTCGAAAGTACGATATTTCACATCACTGTGATCTGTGGCGCTGGTGGTTATTGACGAGTGGGTTATTATACAGCGTTCCCATCATTCGTGGCAAGCCGCACGTTGACACTTATCTCGAAGATCCTCCAAAACCTGGCCAGCCTCAGTACCAGCATCCCCAATCCCAACTTACTTCCCGATCTCACTACCGGTTTCAGTCGTGTTTTTAAAGGAGCCATACATGGCGGAGATGAATGAATTCATCCTAGCGCGCATGGATGACATGAAGCATTTTTTGGATACTGTGTCAGTACGAACACCATTGCTCCGGAATGGGATCTCAATAGCAGTTCAACATGTTGTTGATGTGGAGCAGACACCGACAGACAAGAGCGGACAGTTGAGCGATGAACTAGAGATTGATCTTCAAGCTGAAATGGCATCGATCTTTCATCATCTGATCACTATGCGGCCATCGATTGCCGAACACCATGCTCAGGTGAGCTGCACTGTTCGACTTTGTGGTGATGTTTGTGTCGGTGGGCGAATGATGGGTGCGACTAGCTAACATGGACGTTTGGGCAGTCGGCCACATACGAAAAGCTCAATGCCATTCTGGACAGCATCAGCAACTTCCACTCTTCGTTGCCCTCGAATGATGGGGCTTCATTGACTATACCTATAGCCGTACAACACTCGCACAGTTGCACACTTGCAGTCTCCCCGAGGCATATGTGCGAATGTGCCATGTCAACACAGGCTGGTTGTGGTGGGTTCCTGCCCAGGTTACCGTCGCCGAGAGCGCAGCGCCATAGTGCATTCTTGGCCGGTACGGCAGCATGCCACCTGAACTGCTCTCAATTGCTGACCTGACTTGCCCTATCCGTGCTGCAGGACAGCGAAGTTCCGTAAGCACAGGATCCCACGATTGCCTGTCGTAAACACTTACTTATTTAAAATAAATAAAATGTAGTTATCCGACACATGGCTGCACATCAGTGACTCTTCTTTGCTGCGGCGAGCTGGGCACGATCCTTGCGAGAACGAAGCAGCGAGTGTCCCCAGTGCGCGAGGACACCGGGAAGATAGCACACCAGGAAGGCGAACGGACTGCTCCCTGCAAAGTAGGAATCCACCACCGCAATTCAGCTGCCGTCGTTCTGTATCGAGAAACATAACGCAAGAGGAAAGGTACCGATGGCCATGGCCTCTCGCCACCACTTCCCAACGAGACCCTCAGCACCAGGAAATGGGCAAAGCCTGTGTGTCAGTGGGCCGCTGTTAGTTGCACAGAATATGATAACAACTAGCTGGCTGGCAGCTTGATGGGTGCCATACATGTTATCAAAGTCGGTCCGAGTCCAGTAGCCCACAGGAATTAGCACCAGACTGCACCAGTGATAGAGACGATGAGTGATGACGAACTCAAAAGAAACCGGTTTGATGAGCTATCGTTACCTGTGGTAAACGACGGTCAAAGTGTAGACAGTCAGGAAGTCGGCAAAGCTGCTGTGCTTCGTGTTGAAGCGGCCGGTGATGAGGTAGTAGAACGGGACCAACGTCATCAGGATGTGCTGAAGCCAGAAGGCGTAGAGCTCCACCTTGGTTACATACCACGAGAGGTCCCCGCCGAAGAAAGCGAAGTACCTGTTGCAAGAATACACTAAGTGTCAGAGATTCATGCATCATCAAACATGCATCATCAGCTGCATATAACTTGTGTACAGCCTTACCCTTGCCAGTGAGCGTAGAGGTAGAACCAAAAGAGTCGGTCGTTCGTGGATGAACTGTACGTCACACCGATCAGCATCGCCGTCAGGTAATGGCACGGCTGTATGATGACGAGAAGAGAAAGAAAGATTAGTTACGTCCGTCATCCTCCAATAACATGTAAGGAAATATGTTGGTTTCGTTACATGGGAGTGCTGCATCGCACCTGCACCAGCCAGTGAGAGACGCCGCGAGTGACCCGAGTGTAGATGTTGATGGCCATAATGGCCACCAGGAGGACACCCACGAGGTGGTCGATGATGTTCATCTTGTACCGGAGGTCGATCTCTTTGTTATTGTTGTTGACCTCCGCCTTCTGGTCGATCTCGCTCCCCGTCGCGGTCTTCTTCTTGTCGTTGAGATTGGAGGCAGATGAGGAAGATGGGAGTTTGTCGAAGATGAATCGCGAGATGGAACGAAAATTGAGAAGACCAATCAACAAAAGTCCAACGACCGAGCCCCCAACGCAGGCGCGTATGTGTTCCTCAACAGCGATGTGGGGACAGGGCATTAACTCCATCGTTTCCTCCATTTAAGTTGGATTGTGATGAAAAATGATTGCCTGATGAACTGAAAATGAAAAATGAAAAATGGAAAATGGAGGATGGAGGATGGAGAAGAAGAGAGATCGACAAGGAGAAATCTGAATAGATTCGTCCTCTTGTGGGGTTACCCTTGTCTGGCGCGAAGGAACCACAAAATTTACGAAACTTAGCGCCAAAGTTTCGTAAATTTTGAGATGCTTAAAACAATTTCTTTTGTATTTCCGAAAAATTTCAACTGTGGCACAACGTATGCGGATTAGGAAAGTGCCGTCTCGGGAAGGAGGATTTATCAAGCTGCACATAGAGGGCTAAGAGGCCAGGTGAAGGAATATAAGATGAAGGCAGTGAGCCTAGTTATGCTTTTGGCGTTGGGACTCTTATGCGAGGCCTCCCTGGGTCGAGCCACCTCCTTCATGATGGAGGAGGCTAATGGCGCCTCCCATTTCCAATTCGGAAGAGCCCTCACCCCTCTCAACTGTCGCAGGTACCCTCCCTTCTACATCCCCTGAAGGATGAGTAAACCCTCATCAATCTCATCCCTGTACGCACGATAGAAATCTCTCTGAGAAGAGCCTTGATCAGCGCATCCTTGCTTTGGAGATCGTCGAGGCCAGGATTGCCATCCACCAGAAGCTTAGCCTGTTGGACCACTTCCACCATGAGGTCGAGTACAACGGCTTCCTCGACCGGAGGTGCTTGACAGCCTACCGGGAGTACGTATCCCCCCAAGAACAATACTCTTCCCTTCTTTGAATCTCAGCTAACCCTCTGCGGTTCGTCCTCCCGCACGACATGTTCAGCTTCTTGGCCAAGGAGCGCAACCTCAAGGGACTACAGCAGTGTAACAGCGACTTCGTCAGTTTGATGAACCAGACGATAAGCAGTTCTTGAGCGGAGAGAGAATAAGGGACATCGAGGGAGAAGAGAGCTGACGTGCGTGCATCGAGCGCAATGCACCGAGAGAGAGCTCTCAAGAAGACTTGGAAGGTTGCTGTAAACAGGGAGAGGAAAGAAGGGTAGCCGGGAAGGAAGAGGTGTTCATCAGTCTCTGCTGGTTATTCACATGGATTCTATTGATCCTAAGCAAGGAGACCATAAAGCCTCGATGCGGTGATTCCTCTAAGTGCTGATTTGCGTGCTTGGGCGTGTGCTAACTTTACATGCTGCTTGCTGGTATGGCTGTACCATGGACGGCGAGCTCCCTCCGAAGCTCCAAAGCTTGATTGCGGTCAGCTGGTGAAGGTTGGCGGAGAGGAAGCTTCGGGCGGCTGCTCCGTGTCCTGGTTCGGACTGCTGAACTCACCCTCTGTCTCTGTCGCTTCATCATAGCTGTTCAGATACACATGCACCACCATCTATAAGCTTGATGTTAGCTTACCATCAAGCTTATCACGCTCTGACTTGCTCAAAAAGCGGCCGCCTGGTCCGCGCTGTCGGTTCTTCGCGTGCTTGTGTCTTGAGTCATGCAGCCACTCCTAACAACCATTGAGCACGATATCAGAGATGGACACCTCACTCTTACTCCCACTACTGCTACGCACCTTGCGAGGCATGATCTTGAACTTGGCCTCCAGCTTCATGCGGGCTTGCCGCCTCTTCAAAATTCGATGGTACTGCTTCTGGTTCACATAGACAGCGTCCTCAGCGCCCGAGATGAGGGCATACTGCTGTCCAGCCTGTAGCAGAGACCCCATCTGCGCCAGCTGCAGTGATCCCAAGCCCTGTGGTAGGCAGCACATTGATCATCAAAATTAGAAATCGATCGCGCTACAAAATCTCGAGTAGAGCGAACAATCTCAATTTACAGAATTTGGAAGAGATGTGTAGAGGGAAAAGTACCATGCCGAATGGGTACTGCATGGAGACGCCTGTGCCGTCGGCAGCCAGCTGGGCCTGGTACGCGTAGTGGAGAGCGCTCTCGGGGGTCGAGTAGGCCGCGGCAGCCGCAGCCTGGGCAGCAGCAAGGGCCGCGCCCATCTGGGCCTCCTCATCTGTAGATCTCCCGCCAGCTGCAGTTCCATTCTGGGGATCTCCCGCATTTGCGCCAGAAGATGCAGCTGCAGATGCGCTACTTGCCTGCTGCTGTTGTTGGGCATGTGCCGCGTAGAGGGCGGCCACGGCCGCCGCCTGCTGAGCAGCATGAAGCGAGGTACTATCGACGTCGGTACCGGCGGCTGAGGTCAAGTAGTGTGCGGTGGCGCCTGAGTCGACCACGCCCGCCTGTGCAGCAGCGTTCGAGGCGGCGGCATGATGTAGATGGGAGAGATGATGGTGCAGGACGGCCGTGTTGGCTCCTCCGCCGCTCCCATCCGTGGTGGGCGCCACGTAGGCCTGCATAAACAAGAAGAAGAGAAGGAAGAGGAGGGACAGGGAGTGGGAGGGGGCTGAGGGGCGGGCGGTGGTTGGAGGAGGCGGTCGTCCTATCACGTAGGTTTCAACACCGCCAGCCAGCGGTTGGGTGCTTTTCGACCTTAACAAAAAAAGGAAGCCAAGGCCAGCGACCCTACCCGGGCACTGCAAGTGCTTGAAACGGTCCTCATGTGCGAAAAAGGGAAGGTTTTGGTTTGGGAGCAACCATGACGTCAGCAACTCATTCCGCAAATATTTTGTTAGACTCTAGGAATGAGGGTAAGGAATGTGACAAAGCGTGAGAGCCGAGTGGGTACACGATCACCATTCGGACTCAGGGAGGAGGGAGATATAGTTGTTGGGGAAGTAGCCAAACGTCTGGTTGTCGACTGTTCCGTACCACCACGAATCGCCCGTTCGGTCGTGCACGAATACGATGTCGCCGGCCGTGAGGTTGAGCTCCTTATCGCTCTGCGCGACAAAGTCATACAGAGCCTGTGCCTTCGCAGGTTTCTCGCCGTCACTGTTGGCTGTTATTGGCTCCTCGACGGTCTGTGTAGCGGTGCCGTTGTCGATGGTTTGGGCATGCTGCTCCTTTGCCTTGGATTGTGACGTCGGTGTTGGTGTCGTTGTTGTACTTCGACTAGCGACGGTGCTGACCGCAATGGTCTCGTTTCTCTTCCTGTCTACTGCTGATCCTCGGCCTGGGGACATGGGAACTGCACTTACAGGTTGGCTGTGCACGCTCGGTGGCGAGAGTGCCTGTGGTGGCTTGAGAATCATGCTGAGGCCAGCTTGAGCTGGATGAATGGCGCTCCCAGAACCCACAGTGAGTCCAGGTGGTCGCATGCCGGGTGCAGCCTCCTCGCGCTTCTCTTTCGGCGCGATGCTTTCCAAGAAATGCACCTTCTCCATATCGCTCTCGTCCTGCTTGGCCAGAAGCTCCTCCTCGCCCTTGGCACTCAGCGACGTAGTGAGGAATGTGATAACCTGGAACCCTAGCGTTAAGATTGACGTGAAAGCAAACTGAAGGAAGCGGTTCATACCTCCTCAATTTCAAGAATGCCTGGAAGCTGCATCATCTCATTTAGGTACTGCCCAATCTTTTGACACTGCACAGTAATAAGCAAAGGAAACAGTGAGTTCATGAAACAAATTCTCAAATGCTTAAAAAGAAGTCACTAACATACCCGCTTCTGAATGAACTTGGGCGATGTGTTGTTGCCGAGGTATCTCTTCTTAGGGAACTTGGGCAACACCGAGGCCTTGTAGTGGTTTTGCAGCTGACATGGAGAAGAGAACAACGATTAGTTTAAGATCTCTTTGGTTTTAACGGGTTGACAGTACTCGCTGATGCAAATCAAGGAACTGACGGTAGCGCTTCATGATGGTGATCGTTCCCTTTTGCGTTTTCATATCTACTACGTAGGCCTGTTGGCGAAGTTGAGTTAATTTCCAAGGCCAAGATTAAATGACTGTTCGGCCGTACCGTAAACTCCTTCTCCTTAGTGGAGGCGACGGGAACAGTGAACAAAATTTGGAAGGTCACTCCTCGGAACTTATCTGTGTTCTTGGCGTTCTTATCCTTTTCCTATAGAATGGCCACGAGCGTAAGCCTCATTTAATCAGGAAGTGTGATGGCAGCTTACCTTGGCCTCAGCCACATGCCAGTTGGCCATCTGCTGCTTCATATCAGACAGGAACTGCTCCTTGTGCTCTTTCGAAGGTGCCACAAACGTGTGAAGCTCGTTAAACCGTGGATCGGTCAATGAAAATGCCGTTTCGGTCACTAATGGCATGGAACAGTGAGAATGATGAGAATGTTACAAGTCACTTCAATAGTACCGTTTTCGTTGAGGATTGGGCGACCAGATGGCGCCACCCACTTAATAAGTGCGATGAACTCATATTTGGATACTTCAGTTGGATATAGCACTGCCAGGCCATCATTAAGCAGTAGTACGATTGGTTCCTTGTGTAGTGGCGCCTTGAAAAACGTATGAATTAGTGCATGCGGCTTCTCATCTACGCCGAGAGTAATACCTTAGAATCCGGATGCTTGAGCGAGGTCATCTTGTGCTGAAGATCCTTCACCTCTTTGATGAGGTGGCGACTATGTTTGATAAATGTTTTCTGAAGGATGAATTGAGTTAATGATACTCACGCGTCACATTTGTGCTTGCGTTTGCCAACTCACCTCTGTTCGCTTCTGCCCGCAGTTCTGAGGCACGTTTTGCTGGCATTCTGCGTGAACACCTCCAATACCCAAATGAAATTTACAGTCTGTGCCGTTCACGCAGGTGTGAGAGCAAGTTCAGCCACTGCGTAATATCAAGTACATGAACCGTACCTGGGGCTTTACACTTGGTACAGTAGCCCATCTCGCGGCACACATCACATTGTTTGTACTTGTTGTACTTCTTATTCCACTTGTGCTCCTTGACTTCCTTGCCACCTTGTTCATCCGCCACGTCCTCCAATCCCTATGCATAGAAGACTTCAATTGAACGAATAACGAATAACATATCTGAAGTCTGTTACCTCCAACCGCTTGCCAACTAGATTAGATGAGATCTCAATCAATCGATTTCGTGATTCAGCCTCGCTCTTCTTCGCGTTAATGAAGAGGGCCAGCTCCGACATCTTATTGAGGGCCTCCTCTAGATTCTTATAATCTGGATGATCCTCCGGTGTATACTTGATCAATGCCTGTCGAGTGAAGGAAAAGGTGTGAGTAGATTACTAACTAGATAAGAGGGAATCGAAGATACCTTAAGAAGAAGCACGTATCGAGGAATACGCTGAATCGGAACTACACGAAGGGATTCCATGCCAAGCTTGGCGACGTATTGACCTGAGCCTAACGACTGTACGAGCTGTCTGAACGCTTCGTTTTCGTTGTAAAGAGCTTCCACGAGTTTGAGCGATCGATCAAAGTCAGTGATGTATTCTATGTACAGCTTGAGGTAGGGGACCTGCGAAAGCATAGCGATCAAGTTGTCAATGCCTGATCTACTTACTCGTTGTTTGTTTACTTGGAGATGAGCGTACCAGGCTGAGAATGACCGATGATAGTCCGTGTGATTCATCTTCCGGCGTCCACTGTTCAACCTGCTTCTGCAGGTCGGACAAGAAAGTCTTGTGCAACGCCTCCAGCACCTCGACGTTTAGGAATATCGTCTTGCTTGATGATCTATCGAGCAACTGAGAAGCTTCGATTGGTTTTTTGAAGTCCTTTTTTGTTGAGAGAAGTGTCGGGTTAGTGATAAACGAAGAAAATAATCTGTAATTTGTTTTCAAAGGCAGCAGTGCATTCGCATCACCCACTGGCGGACCGAAAAAGCACAAACGAGGCGAGTGGGTACTTACATTGATAAGCATGGAGAGCTGCTCGACATATGCCACCTCCGTGGTCAGAATTTCTTCGGCCGCACGTCTACGCATCATATTGGGGTCCTCTTTCTTGGGCTGCGTTGAACCGGGAATGAAGGGTGCGGGTTCGCCGCCTATTCACACCACGGCAGTGAGTTCGCGGTTAGCTTGTTCGTACGGCAGTCGTAGAAATATCATTTTTCTCATTTTTCTCAAGTAGGTAAGGCCAGACCTGGAACGGCGATAACACTTCCTGCTTGGCTGGGTGCCGAAATGGCCACACTGTCGGGGCTAATGGTGTGGCGAGGGGAACGCATACGGTCCATTGAAATGGTAGCCCGAGGAGACGTTGGTCCTCCAATAGTGCTACCACCTGAAAAGACAGTCGTAGCTCGAGGAGACACTTTGAGGGCAGGTACTGCGACAGTAGTTGTGGAAGGAGGTGATGAGGAGGGAGGAGAGATGGCGCCCGGTGGCATGGTGGCACGAGGCGAGGGAAGTCCTGTGCGAGGAGATGAGGACTGCCAACTTGACGAGGGCACAGCGGCAGAAACGGCCGCAGTGTTAAGTTGAGGAATGACTGGAACGGGTGCTGATGTGAGCGAAGTTGGGCGACCAGGTAGAGTGTCGGCGTTAGACTCGCGTCGGGGACGTGGAGGAGGTGGACGGCGAATGCCAGCCCCACCAAGGGGCCGTGACGGATGTTCTGTTCCATTAGAAGCGGTTGATGCCGTTATTGTAGCACTGCGCTGTCTAGTATCACCTGCTGATGATAGCTGGTGATCAGGTGTAACTGCTGGTAATGACGAAGTTGAAACAGAAGTCGGGTGTGATGCAGGAGCGGGAGTGTGTGTGGGAAGCGAAGGAGCAGACGCAGAGGTGCTACCAAATGGCTGAACCAGCTTTGGTGCAGTAGCTGATGATGTGAGGAAAGAATCAACACAGGCATTCTAACACCACCCTTTATGTAAGATGTGGTACCTGGAGTTGGAAGGGGTCGACCGGTGGAATTGCTAATTGGGCGTGAAGGAGGTACTGGCAGACTCGGTCTGACTGAGGTCGTTCCTGATCACAGGCCATGTGCCGGTTACATACGTAAGGATAAAAGCATCATTAGAATAAGACTTACCTATGACAGTGCCTTGAGGACCGGCCGGTCTGTTTGGAGCCGTGGTGGAAACAGGACTGTTCATCGGTCGTGTCTTGGGCGGAGGCCGTGCTGTTCGTGCAGGCACACCCGGAAATGGTTTAGCTCCGGCGCCTGCGTTTCCTTTCGCTGCGAGGAAGGAATGAGACGAAAGCAGAACGCGTCTTGATGAGTTCATACGAATAAAGAAGGATAGCAATGGGAGACATCAGTACCATCAAGAATCTGTACAATGTCCTGAAAGTTGTTCTTGACTGCTATGTCCCTGGGTGTTCCATGAGGACCCGTGATACTGCATCGACGATTACGGCAGGATGCAAGAGTCAACGTTAAGTTCCTCAACAGTCATGCACATCCCTGCGCCTTTCAAAGGAACAGAAGAGGATGACAGCCTAGAGAAGGAGGTCACGTACTTGACTGCCGCTCCTCGTTCGAGAAGCTTGCGCACGGTGTCCACGCGACCGGAGCTCACCGCCATGTGCAGAGCCGTCTCGCCTTGTCTGTGATACGAACCAGAAGAGTCAAGGTTGACGGCGTCAGCCTTCAGGTCTTGCATGGAAGAAAAGTAGAGCTGCAGCCGCTTGAAGCTTTGTCCCGAGTCGTTATCCATCATCATGACGGTCGCGCCCAACAGTTATTTGTTTTCAAAGAATAAATAAATTCTCTTGTGTTTCTTTCTTATTTAGATAAGTTCCTTATAAATAGGGATTAATTTCAATTAAACTGGAAAGGAAATGATGATTTGATTTAAATAATCAATACGTTGATGCAGGATGGAAGGAAAGACTGAAAAAATAACCAAAGGAGGTTGTCGCTTCTCCCTCTGTGCGGGGAGTTGCATTGCGCCGAAATTCTCGTGCCACAGCCAAAGCGCGTTTACCGCGGAAAAACACGGGCAACAAATACGAAAGCGAAGAAACTCGTTCAAATAAAATATATATTAATATCTATTTCGTTTTTCGATCTTTTTAGCGCTCTTATGGTACGCAGGTTCGAAACCCAAATAATGATATAATTATTCCTTAATAAGACAAATTCAGAATAAATTTCAAATCGATTGAAAATCAAATCAATAAATAGATTCGTTATTTTCTCTCATTTTGTGCTATTTTAGAAAAAAGAAAAATGAAAATGAAAAAACTTGTAGAGGATGTGGCAAGTAGCCGATCATCGTACGGGGTGGAGAGGTTGGGGTTGGCTCCATGGTCGATGATGATGTCGATCTCGCGTAGACGATCGCCTGTCTTGGCGGCCACCATGAGGGCGGTCTCGCCATTGGAGTCGCGCCGATCGAGCCATCCCGCATGGCGCTGCAGGAAGGCCTCTAGCTCCCCTGGGGCGGCCCCCTCCCGGATGTACGCGTAGAGCTGCATTAATGGATTCTTTCGGGGCGAGACGGCAGGCCCGGGGGAGAGGGGGGCCGCCAGGGTGGGGGATGAGTGCGGGGATGATGATGGGGAGGCCATCATATCTCTTCTCTCTCTTTGATCGCCCCCCAAATATCAGATGTGATGGTGGGTTGTTCGGCAATTCGGTTTTTCGATTGGATGAGGTCTCAAGATGGAAGAGGGCTGTGCAGTGAAAAGGAGAGGAAACCAAAGAAGAGCAATGCTGTGTGGCCAACTTGAAGTGAAGAAAAACGTTAAAGATGGGCAGGCCGGGCAGAGAGAGGCAAGAACAGAAGAGAGGTGTGCGTCCTCCTCTTCCGGTAGTGGAGCTGCTTGGAGTGGAAAGCGGCACCCCCTATCCCGTGTCGCTTTCGCTCTTCTCTCTCTTTCGCTCTTTTAGTCCCTTCTCTTTCTTTTTGGTCGTGTCGAACTAAATGACAACACCAAAACCCCCTAATTCCGAGCGCCGCCAATGCGCAACCTGCCTTCCTCTAAAGGCGATCTCCACTGTGTACACTTCCCTTTTGGCTGCAAAGGGAAGTTTTGTAGGGAAGGAACCACTGGTGTGTTTGTTACCACAGTGGTTATGCTCGGTGCTTTTGCCACACTGAGGACAGCGATTCACTATCTTATCGGCACAGAAAGACGTTACAACAAACACATTTCAGAAATTTTTGAATTCTGTGTCCGCAAATATCCAGGCACACGACGTGTCCGTTAATCTCGAATTTTGGATCAAAAAAACAAAAATTTCAAATCAATTTACAAGTCCGGGGTACTTCACAATGGCGACCACTGAGAATGGAGCGTCAGCAGCTCCTCCATCTCGAAAACGTAGAGATCACTCTGAACAACCGAAGATGACGAGCCTGGATCGCAAGATGGTGGGCCTGTTGTGCAGTTTCCTCGATTCCACAGCACAAGATGCCGCCCTCATCGCCTCTCACTATCGCGGACAGCATAACGCACCGGCGAAGCGACGACGCACGTACGCCTTCCTCCCTTGTGTCCTTTTTTAAAAAAATATTCCCTTTTTCTGTTTTTAATATTAAAATTGTTTATTTTATTAATTATTTCTCGTGCAGATCCGCTGGCCGACCCAGAAAACCACCGTACGCGTTCCTCTTATTTTCATTTTATTTTTCATTTTAATTAAATATTAATTTTTAAATATTTGCAGGCAACCGTGGACGGACGAGGACAATGCGCGGTTCCGGGAGGCAGTGGCACTGCACGGCACCATAGCTGCCAAGATCCTCAAACACGTCGGTGGCGGCCACACCCTGTACGATCGATGATGACTCGCCATGTTGATGACGAAGAAGATGAAGATGGGAGTGATGCACATAGTAGTGTTGTCGTTGTTGTTGGAGGATCGGTCGCTCACGTTGAAGTCCTACTTGTGTTCGTGCAGAAGAGAGATCAAGGAACGTCTGGGAGAGGTACTGAAGCTGGGACTGTTGGCGATGACTGCGAACAAGAGCCCAGAGTCGGAGTCATCACCCGAAGAAGCCTCAGCCCCGGCGGATCGCATGGAGGAAGACAGCGCGGAGGGGTATTACGTCTATCGTCCTGCTGGTGCTGACGAAGCAGTCTCAAGTCAGGATCAAAGCGAGGCCAAGAGCGAAGGCGAGAGCGAGGAAGAGGAGGAGGATGAAGAAGGCGAGCCAGAGGAGGAAGAAGACGTAGAGTCTGAGGAAGATGAGGAGGAAGAGGAAGAAGAAGGCGACAGCGAAGATCAAGAAGAAGAGACTGATTAGATAGCTAACATGCACATACATCTTTGCTTGCCTCACCTTCCTTGATGACTGCTGTCTATGAGATTGAATGTTCATGTTTGCAAAATAAGGAGGAGATGTATCTTACACATGGAGAACAGTCGTAGCAGAGGGAGAATCCGGATTAGGGCGTCTGTAGGCCAGCTCTTCGTGCACGCGAACGATGTCCCGCCACAGTGTTGACCTACGCCGCCGCTGCCGTTTGGGCGTTGGCGTGGATTGTGAGCCAAGCGGAGAAGTACGCTTTGAGCCGGCCGTGGAGGAAGGTGATTCACCGAGCAGACTGGTTTCAGGAGAGAACTCAAAATTCCTGGGCTGCAGGAGCAAGGGCGAGCTGAAGTAGTCGAAGACAACCTGCTTCTCGTCATAAGAGTCGTCGTCGCCTGCAACGTTTTCTATCTTCTCTATAGATTCTTCTTCGATGGAGTGCTCCTTCGTAGTGTCATCGACACTGTCCGACAAGTTCTTCTTCTGCTTCTTGACAGGGGTGACCTGAAGATTGAGTGGCAAGAGTGGATCGAACAGATCGTCTGATTCTGAGAGTTCGTCCTGTGGCTTTGTTGCGCTCTCGCGGGAGATGTTGGGGAAAGGAGGAGGAGATCGTTGAGTAAGCTGAGGAGACAAATATGGGGAGCGCGCTCGCACTCTAGCTGGCGACGGAGATGCAGGAGAGAGGAAAAGTGACTTACGGGCGTGCAGGTGAGAAGAGGAAGGAAAGGGAGAGATGGAAGATCGAGAAGGGGTGACCCGAGAATGGTTGGTAGAGCGAGTGGAAGGGGTTGAACATATCGGTGATGGAGTCGCGAAGGGTGATCGTGAGGTTGTTGGGGAGATCTTGCATACAGGGCTACTAGTGCTCGTTCGCTGTTTGTGGATTGACGGAGAGGCGGATCCAGGAGAAGAGAGGTGAAGCGAGGGCGAGTCGAAGGCGAATGGATCGCAAGGGACTCTTCGCTTAAGCCCGGGAGTAATAGGCGAGCAAGGAGTTGGGCACGTGCTGGTGTTGGCGGCTAAACTTGTGTTCAACTCGATCTTATTCTCCTTATCAGCGTTGGCGCTCTGTTTACGAGTTCTCAGTCGAAGTGTTCTCTTGGCCCACATCTGCGGAGAGGGTGACGCGAGCCCTTCGACGCGCGAAGTTGACAACGGCGATCCGTGATCGAACGAGTCCTCACCTAAACTGATGTGAGTTCGGGTCAAAGTGCAGTATTCTAGAAGATGAGCGGCGTACGGAAGGAATGGATTCCTGAGACTGATTGTCTATGAGAAGACCAACGCCGATTCACGTTCTTGCGCTGTTGCTTGAGCAGAGCATGGTTTTGAGATACCACAGAGCCTGGCTCAGAAGGAAATCAGCGATAGGCAATAAAATGGCAAGCCCAGGAGGTGCACCTTTGGTGAGGAAGGCAATTAAGTTATCGTGAGACCAAAGCTGTCCATCAAAAGAGTTGACAGCGTCAGGAAAAGCAGAAGCAGTGGACTGAGGCGTGGGTTCGTGCAGCTGGGCGCTCGGCGACATATTTTTCTTGTGCGGTAAAGGTGAGCAATCGAATGCGAATGGGTCATCGTCCGGTTCCACCACAGCTCCCTTGGTGCAGTAGCGGATCATGATCTGCTTGCCGGCGATGATTTCGCAGGAAGCATCCAGGCCCCTCTTGGTGCTTTCGCACATGATTGCCCTCTTCAGGCTGGCCACATTCTTGGGGGATATATTCGTGCAGCCCATGAAGTCCAGGTTGCCTATGTTAGGAAGCATAGCCAGCTTCTCAATGTTCTTCGCCAGCATGTCGTTACCGCATAGTGACAGCTGATGCAAGGAAACTAGCCCCCGATCACTTTCAGTGGTCGTGGAATCTGATGCGGTGTGGGTGTCTGCGAGGAATGAAGCGTATGAGTGGAAGTCTGTTTGAATCGTGATGAAGGAAAGTAGAGCAAGAATACCTCCAGATAGTGGTGCGGTGAGCAGGTCATAAAGGGCATGTGTCACACGGGTGCGATTCAAGCACAATGTTTTGAGATCGCGCATTTGCGCTAAGAAACTGCATCCCTGATCACTAACCTTTACATCTGAGGGATCATCGTGATCCTTCGTTAGGTCTGCTGCCTTAGATTCTATCTGGATGGATGCTTACCATTCAGGTTGAGGTACGTAAGGCGAAGGTCACGTAGATGAAGCAATCCATCATCAGTAATGCCCTTGCAGCCCTCTAAATCCTGAAGAAAATACGGTCAGTGTTCTGAACATGAGTGGAAGACAAGGAGGAGTGTCTTTTCACCAAGTGCTTCAGCTGTTGTAAGCCCTTGAGGTGAGCAAGGCCAGCATCGGTGAAGCCGACACAGTTGGCCAGATTCAGATGGACCAGACTCTCCACAGCTCCCACCATGGCCAGGCTTTGATTGGTAACGCCACAGTCTACACTCGTCCGTGCCTGTGCGTGAAGCGTCATCAGGTGTGTCAGCTCCCAACAACAATCCACATTCAGCACGTGGTCGTCCTTGGGCACCTTGATCCCTTGGCCACTGCGAGCTTGTCCAAAGTCGAGTCGCTGCAGCCAACCTGATGGTCTTCCTCCTGCATACCATAAATTCTATATTATTCGCGTAGTTCATCATATATATATATAAAATTGAAAATTCAAATTAAAAACTAGAAAATAAATAAATAAATTTTAAATAGGGATAAATAGATAAACAGATAAATAAATAATAAATGTTAAAAGGAGATACCAGTGTCGGCTTCGAGAACGATGGCAGTGAGGGCGCGTAGGATTTCGGGATGGAGCTGACTGTGGGCGAGAAGATGGGCAAAGAGGCGCACGCGGGGCGTCTCGGGCAAGAAGGGGATGCTCTTCAACAGTCGTCGTCGCTGGTAGTGCGCCCCTAGCAGATCGTCCTGCGTGTCATCCAGGCACCATCGCCACAAGAACACCGCGATGGACTTGAGGCAGATTTCCTGCAATGATGAGGAATGATGATTATTATGATTATTTTTCATCATCATTCTCATAGCAGGTGTGATTCTACGAGATGGAATTCGGCCGTCGATGGACGAAGAGGGACCGTCGCGCTACACGGCTTCTGTTTCCCGCCAAAACGTAGAGGGCATTTTGGCGCCAAAATTTAGATATCCAAAACTGATTGCCCAAACATTTCAAAATGGAGGAGATGAAGGTAGTCCTCACGAGAGTGAGAAACATGCACTTTCTGACTGCCCTTGGATAAGGCAACTAGTACACAACTCCTCGTAGGTATACGTGACGGCTGCTAGCAGAAACAAAGGGTGAAGGTTCCCCTGGCTAACAGCTGTTGCGCATGCTGGGAGTTTCTGATTGGCCGGGAAGGTT
The DNA here is from genome assembly GCA_000826365.1 of Acanthamoeba royreba. Lineage (NCBI taxonomy): Eukaryota > Discosea > Longamoebia > Acanthamoebidae > Acanthamoeba > Acanthamoeba royreba. Next base: position 3,373 of record CDEZ01022445.1, on the reverse strand, counting down.
CCGCTATTGGCGGAGTGTACAGTCAAGTAGTGGAGCAACATCAGCGAGGGATGGAAGGACGGACAAGGAGCCTCTTGCGGGTGGTAGTGGGTATAGTAGTGCTCAGTACCGCACTACTCGTGGCTGTTACTACGGCGGCAAGTAGTAGCCGAGTGCAGGGAGGGTACGCTGGTGTCTCGTGCGATGGGACTGGGTTCGCCTTTGAAGAAGACGACCACCTCTCCGCTGCTCTCGCAGTTGCCCGTTCCGCGTAAGACCGCCTTTCCCCGTTTCGATTATTTTTATCAATCTTTATGAATTTAGTTTTGTTAAATTAAGGTTAAAAAAATAAATTTATAAGTCCGATGAAGCTGATATATCTGGGTCGACAGGGCGTTGCGTGTGCGGAATGGGACGACGTTCCCGCTGACTCGTCTGGACTCGACCGCGTTGCTCCCACCCAAAAAGGCGCCGACGCTCGCTGCAGGCAATGACGATGGCAAGAGGAGTGACGGACGTCTTGAAACCTGGCGGAGGGGAGTCTACAATCCAACTGCACTTGCGTACCCGGCGAGGTGCGTGAGCGGAGTGACCTCAGGTTGTTCGCTGGGTGTGGCTAACGTGTTGTCGTGGTGGCAGCTGTGTGAAGCTCACGTACTTGCTGGCCGCCATGCACTGGTGCGAGGAGCGCAAGATGAACTACGATTGTCTGGATGATCACGTGCGTCCAATGATCAGCGTATCGAGCAACTTCGAGACTGGCGTCATCGTCGACATCATCACTGGAGGTGCGCACTTGGAGTCCACTGTCTGAACCGCACGTATGTGTGTAACGAGATTCCCTCGTGGCCAGCCCTAAACTATGAGCCAGCGACACTGGATCAGCGTTTCGCCGAGTGGATCAAGAAGCGCAACTACACCAAGGAGTACCTGGCGAGCCGTAATCTGCTGGGCAACATGAATCCGCTGTCCAAGACCTATCCTTCCAACTCGGGGGAGACGAAGGTTCAGCTGCATTGGTGGAGTAGGATCCTGAGCATTTGCTTGATCATTTCCTCATACAGTACGGTGCTGAGAATCTTACCATCGCCACCTATGGGATGAATCAGATGTGTCCGATATGCTCGGCCACCATCATGCTTGAGACGATCACTGGTATTACAACATGACAGCATCCGTGTCAATGAGCGAGAGCAACTAAGTTACACCATCACAGGGTACCTGCATCCTGAGGCTGTCAACTACTTGCGTGAACTGCTGCGCCACGAGCGCGACTCGGGCTATACATCCTTTGGCTTTGGTCTGCCTCCCGGGTCGATCATCCGCTCCAAGATTGGTGTTGCCTATGACACGGTGGAGGAGATAGCCCACATATGGCTTCCCAACGGAAGGGAGTTCATCTTGAGTGCATTCTCGAACGGATACGAACCCAATCAGCCATCTCCGTATGACGTGAGGTAGTATTGCTTGGTCCCATCCTCAAAGAGGCCACGGGCTGATCGTTACGTGCTTTCTCCAACCGACAGCGTGCTGGGGTTGTTTGCCGAGACGTTCATTGATTCCGTACCAGAACTCAGTGCTGGTCTTCTACCACGCATTCGTTTGGGTGAATTCTCCCTCTGATCGATGCTCCACTCATGTGATAGTTGCTTCTCACCACTTCGTGTCCACTTTCTGGCAGATGTAACGGACAAATCCTTCTTCGCGCATGGAAAGTGGCAACGTACTACAGCACCTGGCACCTATGGGCCCTTCTACGCCTACGCTGATCACAGTACGCCATCTGTTCTCTGATGAGGGTTACGGTTAGTTAAGGCTTCAATAGGTAGCGATCTGAGCGCTGGTTGGAATGTACACTTTCCCGAGGCTGGGATGTACGAGGTCTCTATCTGGCATCCCGAGGCCGCTAGCTTCGCCTCCACTGCGACGGCTACGATCAACCACCTGCATGGTGCATCGCAGGCCACCATCTTCCAACGAAACTAGTACAAGACAGCTGCACTGATTGCGTTGAATGTGTTAGCTGACGTGCTCGTAACAGCGGTGGCCGATGGGTTTACCTTGGCGATTGGAACTTCCCTGCAGGCCAGACAAACGCTACCCTCGTCATCACGCCCTCATCACCAAGCACTACTGGAAGGATTGTTATCGATGCTGTCAAATTCAGTAAGTGGCCGTCATGTCAGGGCGTGGTCGGAGCCACATGTCCTCTGGTATCCGCCTGAGGGCTCGGAACATGCCGAAACCAAACCACCATGATGGCCTATTCGGATTGCAAGGTGATAAGATAACAGGGCAGCACTTGAGCTGCCTCGAACAGGATCCATTCCTCTCCGCATGGGCTCGTGTGGCTATCGTATCCCCTCACGCAATCTTCACCGTCCATGCGGTCCGTGCACTGAAAGATGCGGCCCATGAGCACGGCGCAGACAAGCATCTTTCCATCGGCTGCGTATCCCTCGGCAAGGGTCGGGTTAGGGCTTAAGTAGATGCCTCTGCCCCACCTGCTCACGCACGTGCAATCATGCTTTGAGATACTTGGATGCCAAGCGCACTAAGTGGCGTGGATCTGGACGCACCAGCCGTTGTCCGTCACATGGTCAACCCCAGATGCTTGGCCAGGAACCAAAAGTCCACGAGAGGTGATCGATGGAATGAATTCACTTCGTGTCCCTACACATAGTCGCATAAGACCTCCATAACAACAGACTTGCTCACGTTTAGCGTACCGTGAAAGGCAAGAGCCGGCTTAGCCTCCGCTGAGTTGTAGCCATAGGTGGCCTTAAATTCGGCCCACTTGCGGTCAAAGCGCTCGATCAGGTCGTACTTCATGACATTGGTGATGGTCACAGATCCTGTGTGACAAACATTTAAGATACAGTCATTGAACCAAACCTCTTGTCGACCCAAGGACAGAGAGCCGTTACCACCGGTTACCACTCGTGATCGCAGGAATTCCTCAAGGACGCTGACATCCGGGAAGAATCTGCTCGACTTCCAGTCATGATCGCCTTTGATCACGCCTTCTGGTTTCTTACGTCCTGGGTCGCCCCAGCCAAAGCCGAAACCTGGCCACTTGGGGCCCTTCTTACTCTTCTTGGGTGCCTTGAGCAGATACGCTGACTTCTCCCTCGCTTCGATCTGTTCCAGTTCACTACGCACCCACTCGTCGTGTTCGCGTTCTTCCTGACGTAGGAGCGATTCGATCAATTTCCGACTTTGCTTCTCCTCTTCCTTTGCCTTCTTCTCGCGCTCGCGCCTGTACGTTTCCTGCTCTTCCTCTTGCAGTAACTTGACAATCATCTCGTCGGTTGTCATTCCGCTCTCGCTGTCAGCGATGCGCCGTCTCTTGGGAGAGGTTGCCGAGCCGCCAGCTTCTTGCATAGCCTTTGCA
>CDEZ01022444.1:0-18414 GCA_000826365.1 Acanthamoeba royreba | reverse complement strand
TTGTCAGCTGGCCCACCTCAACGCTGCGGCGCCCGTCTACTACGGCCTGCCAGTTCATCTCTCATCTTCTTCCTCTTCGTGATGGTTAAAGTGGTTTCCTCAACCATAACAATATTTATGTACTTTGCTTATCTGTGAGCCCGAGGGAACGGTATGCATGGAGGATGATGTTGGTGTATTCAGAGTGAGGGAAGCAGCACGTACGCTAGTACTTCCCTTCCTTCTCTTCTGAGGAACTCCAATCGTCACCCCAAGCCGTCGTGGATGACGACGACGAGGAGGAAGAAGGTGTGAGAGGCTGCCTGAAGAGATCTTCTAGGCCTTCCTCCTTATCCTCAGTGAAAGCAAAGTCTCGCAGCGCCTCCTCTTCGGCAACGTCCACGGCAGGAGTGCCTGCCTCGTCCTTCTTGGAGAACCGGTTGAGCATGCCCGAGAAGAAGCCCTCTTTTTCATTGACCTCGAGCACGTCCTCCGCGGGTGGCGGTGGTGGCACGTAACCGAAGTTCTGCTGGTCGGGCGCCTGTCGTGAAATCACAAAGACGATGCCCTCGATCAACGCGAGCAGCGCGCCTCCCACCACACCACTCTTCACTGATCCCTTCCAACCCGCTGCACGTACACCACCACAACAACGAAATGAGTCAGACTTGTGCACTGTCAAGTTTTCTTATTTAACGCTTTTGTACTACAATTATTATTATTATTACCACATATTAAATATCGCTAAATATTTTTGTAATATTAAAAGGAGGGGCGGGGGACATACTTCGTGCGGCAAGGACGGCACCGGTTGCAGCGCCGGACATGATGGAATTCTTGAAGTCCTCTTTGCCCCGCAGGTACGCAAATGTGCAATCAAAACTCGAGTAGAGGCCACCCCACACTGCAAAACTGCCGCCCAGACTCGGCGCTCGCGACTTGACGGCGGTGATGGCAGATGAGAACCGCATCCCCTGCCCATCAAAAAGTCAAATTTAAAATTCTCGCTCCAATCGCTGACAGCGATGCGCTCATCTTCATCCATCTACGGAATCTGAGAGATTGGCCGATCGCTTTTTTGAATCAATATAAAAAGTGGAGGAGAAAGTACTCGGGGTGCTTGGTTCCAGCCCATGATCACGCCGTGCCAGAGACTGCCGCCGATGGCGCCCATCGCAAAGGCACTGCCGCAATCTGTGACGATGCGTGAGGGGCAAGGGTCTCTGTAGGCGTCCATTCTTTATATATCTGTGTGTGTGGTGTAGAGGTGGTCTGAAAGTGAAAAGAGAGAGAGGAGATGGGCGGGAGTGTTGTGTGGGGCTGGTGCTGAAGTGATGCGAACGTCAAAACAAACCCGCCACTTCCGTTTTCCCCGGACGAAGCTTTTTTCTTCGAATTAACCCGTTCTGCCTTCACAGGATTCGAACCCACGGCCTCTAGTGCTTGTTCTTGGCAGGACCTCCATAACCATTTGTCGCAGAAGACACTGACGCACCATGATCCAACCAGGAAGGACCAACCATCCTGCATGAATGTGTGATCAGCTGCCCATCATAGCTATGGTTCATCGAAGATCACCGTACATGCTTGCCATGGTTCTTTGAAAGGATGCCGAAAGTTCGTTGAAATTAGCCCAGCAAGCCCATTTGGCCCAGTTTTCGTCCGCTTCATACGTTCGAAATAACAGCTGTAGCAATACCCTTTCTTCAATCTCCTTCCCCCCACGTAGCAGCTTACCAACATGGCCCACAAGCTCAGCATCGATCAGCTCAATCTTAGCGGCAAGCGCGCTCTCATCAGGTACGCACGCACCTTTGCCCCTTTTATGCGGCAACGTTGCTCTACATAAGATGGTCGGCGTGGTGGCGCTACAAAGTCGTTTTCTTTAATTCACTTGCGCTGGACTAGTCTACTGTGTGCTCCGTACTTGGTGTTCTTCTAACGAAAATCGGTGTACTACCCATATAGAGTGGACTTTAATGTGCCCTTCGATGAGGGTAAGATCAGCAACACCCAGCGCATCGAAGCCGCGCTGCCCACGATCAAGTACGCCCTCGACAAAGGCGCCAGCGTGGTGTTGATGAGCCACCTCGGCCGTCCCGACGGACTTCCCAAGAAGGAGTACTCGCTCCGTCCTGTGGCCGAGGCCACTAGCAAGCTTCTTGGTCGGTAAGTAGGCGAGATCTTCCTCCGATCTCAATAAGTCTCTTTATTACCGGAGACCAGGATCCAGTGAGGCACATCACTCACTTGGCGTTCTTCGTGCGTGCGCAGTGAGGTCAAGTTCCTCGACGACTGTGTGGGCCCCGAGGTTGAGGAGGCTTGCGCTAAGCTCCAGCCTGGTATACCCCAGCCCTCAAAGAATGAATCAAGCACGCGCAGTACTGACGACCTGAAACAGGTGAGGTCGTTCTTCTGGAGAACCTCCGCTTCCATGTTGAAGAAGAGGGCTCTGGTGTCGATGAGCATGGCAACAAGGTCAAGGCCGACCCCAAAAAGGTGGAAGAGTTCAGGAAGTCTCTCACCAAGCTGGGTGACATCTACATCAATGATGCCTTTGGCACCTGCCACCGTCCTCACAGCTCGATGGTCGGCATCGATCTTCCTCGTGCTGCGGGCTTCCTTGTGAATAAGGAGCTCAAGCACTTTGCTGAGATCCTTGAGAAGCCCGACCGTCCGTTCCTCTCCATCCTTGGCGGGTACCGATAAGGTCACCTTCTCCTTGCAGTGCTGCGCGAGCTAACTTATTCTTTTCTGCAGTGCCAAGGTCAGCGACAAGATCCACTTGATCAACAACTTGTTGGACAAGGTCGATGAAATGATCATTGGTGGTGGCATGGCCTACACCTTCAAGAAGGTTGTGTATAACGTCTCGATTGGCAAGTCAATCTTCGATGAGGGCGGCGCCAAGATCGTTCACGATATTGTCGAGAAGGCCAAGAAGAACAACGTCAAGTTGCACTTCCCTGTTGACTATGTCACGGCAGACAAGTTCAGCAAGGACGCACAGGTACAGCCAAAATAATGCTAAGTCGCTTTACGGACACAAAAACCAACGCTACTCGTAACTCAGGTTGGTCATGCCACTGACGAGGAGGGCATTCCTGATGGATGGCAAGGCCTCGATGTCGGCCCCAAGAGCAGGGAACTGTTCAGGGAGGTCGTTCTGCGGGCAAAGACCATCGTGTGGAACGGACCTGTCGGAGTGTTCGAGTTCCCTGCCTTCGCCGAGGGCTCCAAGGACCTTCTGCGCGCTGTATTGGAGGCGACCAAGAACGGAGCCACCAGCGTCATTGGTATGCACGAGCATTCCAAGACTGCGAGTCTTTATGGCTAATCACCTCATTCTTTCCCAGGCGGTGGTGACACTGCTACGCTGGTTGAGCAGCAGGGTGCCATGGATCAGGTCACTCACGTGTCCACTGGCGGTGGTGTCTCGCTCATGCTGCTTGAGGGTCAGGAGCTTCCCGCCATCACTGCTCTCTCCGATGCCAACCTTGCTGCCAGCCTTTAATTGTACCTGCTTGCACGGCGTTTGTGGAGTACACAAAAACCTTAAGAGCTGGAATGACGATGTCGTCAATGCAGGATTCCTCGTGTTCTTAAGAAACCTTGATGAAGTAGGAGGACAGAGTTTCTTTGGGGAGGATGTAGATCTGCTTGGCCGCGTGCATACATCGCACCTGCGTTGCAGGCACGCCGTGAATGGTGACCGTAGGTACAGCGAGGTAGCCTGGACCTGTAGCCAGAAGCTTGAAGTTGAATGACCGTCGTCCCCCTACCTGTTCCACAAGAATGGGTTGGTGCACCAAAACGAAACGAAGGAAACGTGTTGCTGAACCTGTACCTCCAAAGCAAAGCGCGCCTTCTTCAGCCCGAGGACGATCCACGGCTCTTTAGCCACCACCTCGTAGGCAAGTTCTTTCTGCTGCAAGAAGGCACGGATGAGCAAAGCCGATGGTGCCTTCTCATTCTAGCTCTACATACATTAATCTCCTCACTTGACCCAGCCAGTCGTTGAATGTGCAAGGTAACCGGTACCACTGTGCCCACGACCCCAGTCTCGGGATATTCAAGTTGCACGTCGAACAGATGCTGCGTATCATCCCAATTAAGCTCTATCCCCAGCAATAATATCAAAGTGCTGCAGACGTACCTCGGGGTGATCAAGCGCGATGGGACACGAGTATGTGAGTACTTGCGAATCATGTGAGTTGTCGATATGTTTATAATCTATCTCGAGTCTCGTTTGGACAACACTCTGGATACTATCGTTCTGGGCCTGATCACGTTCGAGCTTGAATACATAGGCTATTTCCTGATTGTTAACAACTGTCTGATCAACCTGTCCCCGCACCTAAGTCAGTTTTCCCGAAGCAACAGGAAAATAAGCCTGAAGCAGTGTACCAGCATGGAATCAGTTTCACTAGCAATCCTGTAGCTGGTACCGCAGAGTAACCGGTAACTTTGTAGTTGCACACAGGCAACTTGGCAGCGAAGTACTGCTTGCACGTACAGCCTTAACGAGGTTAAGAATTACCAAGTGAGCAAAACAAAGTTAATGCGACAACGATCGTTGAGCGACAGGTACCGAGAGCCGAAGGGCACCAAAGTAACCTTCGGTGCAAAAGGCTGTACAAAAAAGAAAGAACTTGATACAGCAGCATCGAGCCACTCTCCGCTCGTTCTTCGGTATGTCAGCTTCGCTGAAAGCTGCGAGCGTGTTGGTTAGCCAAACAAGGATAACAACTTGGAAACTTAAGATGCATTACCTGATGATTGGATCCGGCGCTTGGAGGAGCCAGCACCATAAATGTTAGGCTTACTGTGCACTGCTCCTCGCACGGTGGCAAAAGATACTCCTGAGCACCTTCCTCATGCTGCGACACCACTTGAGTGAATAGGGTGGTAAAATCACTTAAGTGCTGGTTACTCAAACCTTTACAGTCATATCATGTCTCTCGCCGTTGCTGGAAGTTATTGAAGCCCTTGGAGGCGAGGGAAGAAGCCGCAGAGTCGGCGATGATAGGCTTAATGTTGCCTCTGCAAACGACTCCTGTTTGGTGTACACATTAAGCTGAAGGTACTGTGGCTGGTTGATCAATAAATTGGGCGACCATTGCGCTAGCGCCATGTGTAATGACCTGGTGCAAAGGAATGAATCTGTGTAAATTGAAGGAATGCTTGAGTCAAGAAGAGGATGGAACCTTTCAGTCTCCTGGACGATGAATTCTACTTTCTCCTTGTCCGGAGTGCCCTCAAAGGTCTCTGTTAATCGCAGCTGGCCTAACTTGACCATAACCGCCCTTAGTCTGAATTTGCCTTTCTTGTCAATCTTCTGTGCAAGACGCAATGACTTTAAGTATCTAAACCTCACAGTAAGAAGTTGGATAACATCATACCGGTGAGGTCAGCGTGAAGCTGTTCTCTCCCGGAACAAGCGATATATCATTCAGGGTAAGGACGACAGCATCGGATGTCTTAGGCCGTGCTGCCTCGGTGGAACTTAGTGATTCCAAAGGCTGTTCAAGTATTTGTGAGTAAGATTCATCAAGCTCAGAGTCAATACGTACAGGCACATAGGAGAGAGATCGTTTGTGCGTAGGTAACGGAGTGGGGGCTATGACCCGTGGCGAAGGCAAAGGAGCATGCGGTGTCTGCGAAGCAGTCTTGTTCACCTCGTCTTGATCAACAAAGGCGAGCAGCAGTTCCTGACATTCCACCTTTCCACCTTTCGTGAGACTTACTTGAAAACAAAGGAAAGTGGCGAAAGAACGGTACCGCATCAGGTAGTACGGATCGAAGCACTAAGTGCACGGACAGGGTCTGTTCCAAAGTTAGGGATGGTTTGCTAACGGACAGCGAGGACACTTTGAGCGCACTTCGCATATTAAGCTCTGTGCCTGATGTGAATTACAGTTAGAATCTAGTCATAATGATCACATGAAAGGTGGTACCAGAAATGGCCTGGTGATTCGCTACAGAGCACATACGCTGCAGAATCACCTCTTTTTCTGCTTTCGAATGTGTATGCGAAGGAATGGAAAGAAGCACGAGAGCAGATGTTATGAAGCCAAGATAGTCTCGTCGGTGCAATTGACAGTGAGCCAGCTTCGTGTAGAGGGCGTGATCCAATAGAGCCCAGTTTTCGTTGGAACATCGCTTGCACAACGACTTGTACAAAACCTCGGCCTTTGCATACTGCTGTCGCGCACTAAGGAAGGCATTACACGGTTGTGCTAATAAACAAGAAAGGGAATTATGCTTTCTACGTACAAGAACATATCCGCTACCTCTTCCTTAACATATTGTTTTAGCCGCTTACGCATGGCCGTCTTATAAAATCGGATCGCTTGCATGCTCACATCCTTTCGAAGATAGAAGGTGAGCGAGTATCAAACCGTACTCAAGAGAAGAAGAACGTACATAATATGATTGGTCGAACTCGTTTTGTGACCGGAGAGCACGAAGAAGGTTAGAATTAGTTATGCCTGGAATTCGAGATGGAATCGTCAACTGATCAGTTGGCTCTTCCTCATCTTGCACGTTTTCCTGCTTTGTACATCATTTGCGTCTTAGCTCAAAAGTTCGTCAAAACACTGAGTAGGATCGATTAACTGCATCGGTAGGCTCACGATCACCAGGATTAACCGTATCTTCAGGCGAAGGTGAAGATTCACTCTGATCTTGCTGCGAAACATCAGGTAGTGAAGGAGGCAGTGCACCGACGTCGCGGAAAAGACCATTGCGCTTCCCAAGCTCTTTCAACTTGGTTCGGGCGTAATTGCTCAAGTCACCCAACGCCGCGGACAGCATGAAGAAGTCCGACGCCTGAAGTGAAAGCAATGTTACGTTATATTCGCAACCAATGAGGCTCACAGTACCTGTGGGTTGAGATCCTTGGCCCCTGGTTGCTGGCTCTTTTCGGCAAAGTCTCCAAACTTCATAGCTTTTGCTGCCTCTTGACAGGCATCAACGACAGACAGACAAGAGGAAAACACCCACGATGTGCTAAAGTTATGGGTTTCCTGTCATAACCAATGAACGATGATTAAGAAGCATCAAATTAGGTAGGGGATCTTGATTAAACGAACCTCACTGGGATTTTTCTTCTTACTGAGGTCCCGCGACAACATCTGAATGAAGAGGACAGCGTTGTAGGCTACGTCCCAAGGTCGATGAAGCATGAAACGCAACTAAGGTGACCAAACAGACATTGTAAAGCAACTCCATACGTATGAAGAAAAGATCCTACCTCTGACTGACGAGAAAATAGGTATTTCCTGAAATCGAACTCAGAGATGGCATTGCTACAAATTAGCTTGCGATAATCCTTGACACTAACGTCCAACACAGACGATCTGTCGAGACAAATAGACACCCCAAGTAATTAATAGCGGTCGAAAACGTAAATGGAGAGCATAGAACGTACGTGTCACCTCCCTGATCTCCTCCAAATTTGTCCATCGTTGGCAGCGCTTGGGCTTCAGGCTTTGCCAGTGAGGAAGATGATCGGGACCTGCTAATGCGCTCAGAATACTGCATGAGAGTTATATAGTTTGTCAAGAGAATGCATACCGGCCCCTACGTTCGTCCTTTAAAGCTCGGCCCTCGCTTTGCGACCAGCTTCGGTTTTTGAGGTGTGTGGGGAAAAAGCGAGTCTCGGCGAATAACGTCTTACCGGTGGGACTCTCTGATGGTGCACTGCCGGTAGCCTCTGCACGTCGAGTGAAAGAAGGCGAGGACGAAAGTGGTGATTGTGATTGAACGAGACCAATACTTGATCTCCTTGATGTAACAGGCGAAGCGGGAGCTGATCCTGTATCTTCTACAGACACATTAAGATTATGAAAACATATTAGAAATCGTAAGGTCTATAACGTACTATCATCACCAGGAATTTCGGGAGAAGACGCTGCTGACGTAGCTTGTTCTTCAACCTTGCCCTTCTTCTCAAGTCCATTGAGCTGATAGAACTGATCCTCAAGCTCTTCATATAGTTCAAGGGCTTCTTCCAGCATATTGGCTCTGATATATGTGAAAGCGAGCGCTTCCTGCGTAAAAATAACATAGGGATTAGGGATTACCACCTTACGCCCCAAGAAGAACTTCAGTACCTTAATGGCAAAGAAGCTGCAGTAATTCCACCCAGGGACCTCGCGGCTCTCGTAAACTTTATCTACTTCAGCCTGGTAAAAGCTTACTTGCCTCCCAAGACTGTTTCCTACACACACCTTCAACTTGGTGATGAATTCTTCGAGTCCCTCCTTATCCACTCCGTCCTTATCAGGCAACTTCATATCGATGCATCGTTCAAAGCCTGCAGTATGAGGGACAAACTAATTAGGTACCAAGTGCAGTATTCTGCAGCTCAACCCACTTACCATCCTTCTTTGTGTCAAATGTACTACGATTGATTTTACGGAATCCCTCCTTCCTTGCGGGAACCTTCCCGACGTGAAGCAGCAAGAGCAGCCATTCCTGCACACAAGCAAAAGCACGCAGGGTCAGAAAGGCCGTGATAAAGAGTGTGGAGAAGCGGACCTGCTGCTTTTCCTGCATCGTGCTCATCCATGACTTGATTGATGGTCGATTCGCGCCGTAGCTGTCACCCTCCTGCTTGCATAAATATGAACGATTGGCATCTCAAGAGCCACTCACTGCCTGATGCACCATCACTGTATCTTCATGGGACGTGCCTTGCATATGGCGGTGTAGATGTAGGCGTAAGGCCAGCTGAACTTATTCACTGGCAACGGTGCGCTGTCGAACTGATCATGCGGTACGAACTGTACCTCCAGCTCCGTCGTAGCATCGCGGCCATCGCCCGACGCTGACGTAGTCAGCCGCCACGGGACGCCCTTCAGGAACATCCCTCGCGCTGGCGCGGCTGCCGGTGCTGCCTGTGCGGCTGCCGAAGACGAAGAAGACGAGGACGAGGTCGCAACGGTCGGCAGCGAAGGCAACCCTGAGCCCTCGGTAGCGCTACACACCTCCTTCACGATACGTGCCCACGCGCCATCTTCGTCTTGCACTACACATCGTTTTAAAAAACAATTAAAAACAATTCAGCAACGCAAAAATAAATTGATCTACGTAATCTGCTTTTAAAATTCAATAAATTAGAAATGCTTACAGTAAAATAATAATTCTACAATAAATGCTAATAATTCTACAATAAATGCATCTGCTACACGACCCAACGATCTGATCAAATGAAGAGACGTACCTGAGATCGAAACGGCCAGGTGTTCATTCATGACCACACACCATTTATATAAATGCGAAGTAGAAATCCAAACTTTAGAATTCGTTTCCAAAATTTTTATCTATTTCCGAAATGCCCAAACCAAAATTCTCTGCCCGCAGGCTTTGTTTCTTCTTCAAAATGTACATCCGCTCGCGCTGTTCATGCGACAGCAGATCAAAGCTCACCATCTTCTTCATCAGCGGTCTGTGAGCTGCTCTTCGTGGCTGAGCTACTAAACGTACCCTGTGATCTGGGAACGGAAAGGGGATCATCAACAAGCAGCATTTTGAATGAAAGGCTGGCTCAAGTTTACCGGCCATGAACGCTATGCCGAGAGGATCTTTGGGCTGAGCGCTTCGTCCATCCCTCATCATTACCGGAGATCATGTCCTGAATTCGATGAGACGAGAAGTGAATCCAAAAGGGTACTCATTGGGGAAGCCAGGCATCGTACGCGAATCTCGGTTATGGCCTCCCTGAAGGGCTTCGTGTAGATATGCTTGTGGACTTGAACCCAGAAGTTGATTACCTCCTACAGATGAATAAGTGAGAAATGACCAGGAAAGAATGATTTGACTGATTCCAACAGCACCGTTGATGCAAGGCAAGCAAAGATCACGAAACCATGGCAACTGAGATCGATAAGCATCAAGTACCACGACCCAACATTGATGCGTGTGGATAAGGGGCTGCGCGTCGATTGATGAGTTATTGCATGCTATCTTCTACAGAGGCCCTTACGAACCATTCTGTGCCCGTCTGAGCGCTACAGGTAACCTGCTCCGTGACTGCTGCTGTGATGTCATCTGCCCAGGAGAGCGGTTAAGAAACAGCTGATTCATGAACCCTTGGGAAAGGAAACCTTGGATTATACGAGTATAGATACGGAACGCCCATGGGTAGATGAGAATAAGCCAATAAACCACAATCAACATCAACAACCGAATGACCTGCATCAATTGTTTCAATTGTAAATCAAAGGCTCTAGTTGGTTTCCAAAGTTTATGTACCTGTTCAATAGTCTGACCGCTGCTACCTCGGACTCGGAAACGGATCTGTGTACAAGCACGACATCAAGGTGGTAAGACTAAGTCTTAGCACTAATATGAGACGCAGGCCGCACCAAAATCATGCGAATGACAGCAATAGTCATAAGGACGGAACCGATGATCAGAGAGATACCGACTGCCGAATGTAAGGGTTAGTACATACAAATACACAATGTAGCGGGCTGGTGTACTGGGAAAATAGAACAGAATCCACGAATACCATTCGTTTCCTATGATGAAACAATACGGGATTGCTGGTAGAGTTCCTAAGTTCTAAAGTCGACAAATGAGCATTAGGTAGACGGCATAGACGAAGAGCAGGGGCTCAGCGAGTAACCAACCATGGTAGCGAGGCAGATGATCACAGAAATAAGCGGAACGCCCCAAGCGATAATATGATAGACGATATGGAATCTTCTGATGAAGTGAATGGACTTCCGCAGGAAGATCATCTGTAAATGGTATGAGAGAAGGGCATCGGTGTTGACTGCATGGCTTAAGAGTACCTCGAATACGTTGACACACAGAGAAAGCCACCAGAAGTTGGCCGCCAAACCAAAGTATAGAATTCCAAGAGCTGGAAATCAAGTGTCAGAATGATTCCGAGAGGATTTATGTAAGGAAGAGAACCTTGGAGAATGCAAGGTACGCCTGCGCCATCGTGTTCACGAGCATTGTCGAAGTCAACCTCAACAGGCGGATTTCCCTATGTCCCGGCCCCACTTCAGTTAGCGACCTCCATGGAGGACAGAGACGTTGACGTACTCGAGTGCAAACCATGCGGGTCGGTCCGCCCGAAACAAGTGGAAAGAAGAATACGACGAAACTGACAACAACGGAGCAGGTGGCCTGAGAGAGCGCAATTAACGGGTAAGGCTAATAAACTACTTTTGAGAGAAGGACTTGGGTACGATATAGATGAAGAGAGTGCCTGGATAGCGTCGTTTTCCTGGCATCAGGCACAGACTTACAAGCTGCCGTTCAAAGTAGCCATCAGATTCCCTCACATCTTGAGATCATTTTGAAAGAGCAAAAAGTGACTGAACTAGTTGGTGGGTACCACGAAGGAACCGAGAATGAAGGAACAACCAGCAAAGATCATCATCACCGTGATGCCTCCAATCCACTCGCCATCGCTCCACATCGGATTGGGACAAGGCATGACGCACATGACCTCTCCCGAGTATCCTGTTGCTGCGAATGTGTCCTCTTCATCGCAGTTGAACTTGAGTGGGTATGGGCAGTCCACTTCCCCGTACGGCACGACTAGTAGTCCACCATCAGGGTCAATGAAAAAGATTGGTAAACGTTCGCATCGTAGAAGAAGCAATGTACACAAGTCAGAAGGCATGGCAAGACACTGCGTGCCATCAGGAGGGAACGCTGGCACAGGCTTTCCTGTGCTGTTGTCGATCATGTCGCAGTCGGGTAGCATTTGCTGGAGACCATGGATTAGTACTTGAACAATCAAAGCAGCATGGGTGTAACCTACCTGTAGTCCCTGTGACTGGAAGAAGACGGAGCAGCCCAGCAAAACAGCCTCACATACTGATCTGCACGGTGGGTACGCTATACCGAACATTCCTAAGTGTGAGGAATTGGACAAAGGAGAACAGGAATGGATGCAGTACGAGCAATCCCCGGCGGGTTGGTGGAGTTGTCATAGTTGCAACGCAGGAAGGAGCCCATGCAAGTGAGTGCCAACAGGGGATTGCGGCATACGGGCGGGAAGAACGCGCCCATCAGTACAGTCTGCATGCATCACCCATCACCAACATATCGAATGCCACCATCAGGACACCCTGGACTCCTCAATAACCTCATGAAAATGGGCACATGGTGGCATCCTCTTCTGCTGTACCTTTTCGCCCACTGTTTGATCCAGGTTGTCGTATGTGTCCCCTCTGTTGGCGAAACAATTGTTTAGCATTTTCTTGACATTTTTAATTTATTTCTGTTTTTTTCGTATTAAGGATACTCGAAAGCAGAATATTTGGATAAATTGACAATAAAATGAAATGATAATTAAAATAACGAAAACGACGGAATGTGAGGAATGATGGCCACGAGGAGGGACAAGGAAGGAGCGAAGGAAAAAGGCGGAGGGGACACGCACAGAAGGAGTACGTTGATGGGTGCTCCGCCGGAGGTGGCCTGCAGGACGTAGTCGCACTTGCCCTGCGTCGCCGGCGAGCCACGGAACGGCACGCACGACTCTCCCACCGCCCGCTCGTCCTTCGTCGTCGTCGTCGTTGTCGTCGTCGTGTTCACCATTGCCGCCGTATTACTTTCTTCTTCCACTGTCGCTGCTTTTGCCGAAGAAGACAAAGTGTAGAGGAGGGAAGAAGAGGATGAAGATGACGACGTGGCCGAACTGCCCACCGGCATCAGGGCCACTACCATCGCCATAGTCAGGACCACCATCCCCACCACCACGCCTGCCGTAGTAGTAGTATGAGCACCTTCAAAGGAAAGGGAAGAGGGGAAGGAAGGGGAGGAGGAGGTGTACGTGCCTTGCCTCATGCTGCCTGGTAGGGTAGAAGAAGAAGAAGAAGAAAGAAGATGAAGATGAAGATGGAGAAGACGTGTGAGTGGGAGTGGATGTGAGGGGAAGGACGCAAGGCTGCGGGGAGGGGGGAGGTGTGGCGCGTTTCCGGTCCCACTTGAACGAGAGGAGAGGCCAAGAGAGAGAGAGGCTCACTCAGGCAGACGTGGGTACCCTAAACAGGTCAAATAACTCGGTAACCGAGTGATTTAACTCCTATTAGCCCATCCTATGTAACTCGGTTGCACTAAAGAACACGTTGACAAACGAGGACGGCTCACTACGGAGGGGAGTGATTCTCTCGCAGAGTATTAATTAATATCACCATCGTCCTTATCATCCTCATCATGGTGATGCACTGAGTTGTAACTTCGCTTCATAATGAGACATTCACACTCAACTTGACTAGTAAGTGTTTACACTATCATCGTGGAGGGTCCCCTGCCATGTGTCATAGCTTCTCGTCGCTTTCTTCTTCATCATCATCTTCTTCTTCTGGCGTGCTGCTTTTCGTGTGCTGTGCTCGAGACCTGGTCAAGGAAATAGGCCAAGTTCCGAGTTAATCATCGGTCTAGATAGATCACACTCTCACACTCAGGGTTGTTCCACAGAGAGGGAGGAGTACCGTGTTCGACTGCTCTTGGTCCGCCTGCTTGATCCATCGTCGCTGCCCGATATCATATCCTGCATTCATGCAAGAAGCCGAGACTTTGACATGAGCTGCACTGAGGCATCAACACTGTAGGAGGGGCCCCAGACGCGTACACGTATCTCGATAAGGGCCTCCCTGAGCGGCCGTGTGTAGAGGAGCTTGTTGAGCAGAGCCCACCAGAACTTCACCACCTCCTATTATGGTGCAGCATGCATGTGGTGTTAGTCAAGGGAAGAAGAAGAAGGAGAGGTCGTACGGTCGAGGCCAGGCATGCGAACATGACGAATCCGTGGCAGCTGAGGTCGATGAGCATCAGATACCACGACCCAACGTTTATTCGATGGGACAGCTCGCTGATCAACCAGCGTAAGAAAGGCGCTGGGTGAAGAGTGACAGAGGTATGGAGAGGTACCATTCCGTCCCTGTTGTGGCGCTGCATTGCACTTGTTCTGTGACTGCCTCTGCAAGATCATCTGATTGCGCAAGGAGTTGTAAGAGAATGACGTATGCATGCATGAAGAAAGAAGGTTGAATGATTAGAAGAACGCACCTTGGATGACTCGTGTGTAGATGCGGAAGGCCCACGGATAGATGAGGACCAGCCAGTACGCGACAATCAGCAACATCAGTCGCACTACCTGCACGACGCGGTCATGAGTGATGGAGAAGAGGGGAGAATGTTCATCACGCGGGTGTCTCACCTGCTCGATTGTTTGACCACTATAGCCCCTAACTCTGAACCGAACCTAGTTTACAGAAACCGTTGATGTAAGATGGATCACGCTCTGGTGCCTGCTAGGCGTCCAGCGTGGGATACATACCCGGACCATGCGATAGACAGCAGTGGCCATGAGCAAGCTCCCAATAATGAGGCTGATGCCCACTATTGGAAGCCATGCCTTGCATCAGACACAAGGCGAGCCATGGTGAGAGATGGAGGAGTACCTGGGAAGTAGAATAGCGTCCACGCCCACCACTCGTTATCAGCAATGAAGCAGTAGGGAATGGCCTGGAGGGCTCCATAGGTCTGCATCGTGGGATTAGTGTGTAAACAGGCGAGCTTCTTGACAAGATCACGTTGACACGTACGGTGCCAGCAAGGCAGATGATGACGGCCAACAGGGGAAGTCCCCACGCCAATAAGTGATAGAACAGATGCAACTTGCGCACCACACTGAGCGAGCGCCGCATGAATATCATCTGTGTGGTCATCAGGCGTGGCAGTAAGAAGAGAGTGTGGAGCATCGTTAGGGATTGAGTGTGGTGATCACCTCAAACACGTTGATGCAAAGGGCGAGCCACCAGAAGTTGGCCGCCAGACCAAAGAAGTGGACTCCAATCCCTTTACAGCAACTCATGTGAGTTTGCATCTTCTCAAGAGCCCTTATCATCGAATAGAAAGGGAGAACCTTGAAGAACGCATGGCACTCCACCACCATCATGATCCCGAGCATTGTCGAATGTCACCTCCACTTGTGGATTGCCCTGATCGGAACAGATGAGCCATCGGCAAAGAAACGAAACCGAGGTGTGTTGGAGAGCCGTACATGGGTGCACACCAGACGGGTCGGCCCGCCCATAATGAGTGGGTAGAATACTACCACGAAGCTCACCGCCACTGAGCAAGCATTCTTACCATATTCCGTTCATTCGTAAGATTACACCAACATTCATCAATGAAATGAGCAATGTCGCAGGGGAGGTACGATATAGATAAAGAGAGTGCCTGGATAGCGTCGTTTTCCTGGCATCAGACACAGACTTACAAGCTGCCGTTCAAAGTAGCCATCAGATTCAGACAATCCCCACCATGCCTCCACTTTGTAAGGTCATCCACTCAGAGCCAAGCGAAGATCTTGTTGTGTTCAACATACCACGAAGGAACCGAGAATGAAGGAACAACCAGCAAAGATCATCATCACCGTGATGCCTCCAATCCACTCGCCATCGCTCCACATCGGATTGGGACAAGGCATGACGCACATGACCTCTCCCGAGTATCCTGTTGCTGCGAATGTGTCCTCTTCATCGTAGTTGAACTTGAGTGGGTATGGGCAGTCCACTTCCCCGTACGGCACGACTGTCATGATTGTACATGGAATGAGATTCAAGCCTGTCCATGGGTGAGCCATCAAGTCGAAGAATGCGTACATAGGTCAGAAGGCATGGCAAGACACTGTGTGCCATCAGGAGGGAACGCTGGCACAGGCTTTCCTGTGCTGTTGTCGATCATGTCGCAGTTCGGTAGCTGATCCTGTTTGCAATATAAGCGGACGACCAGCAGCGTTTGGCACCAAGACGTACGAGAGTGCCCTGAGACTCGAAGAAGGAGTAGCACCCCAGTTGCACGGCCTCACAAACCGATCTGCACGGAGGGTACACTGCATTGAAACACCACACGATGAGCATCAATCCAACAAGCGGAAACACTGATGATCGATACCCGTGTAGGCAGGCGGGTTGGTGGAGTTGTCGTAGTAGCAGTGCAGGAAGGAGCCCATGCAAGTGAGTGCCAACAGGGGATTGCGGCATACAGGCGGGAAGAACGCGCCCATCAGCACCGTCTGCATGCATCACACCGCGTCACCGTGAAGTCAGCGAGCAGACTCAAAAGCTCATCGGGGGCAAAACTGCTGTGTACTTTCTGTCCGGCACTTTGGTCGACTTCATCGTAGGTGGTGTACCTGTTGGTCCCCACAGCACACCACGTTGCCGATAGAGAAAGGTTTGAGTAAGCTGAAGTATCTTCAATTATTCACCCAAACGCCTCATTGGTCCGACAGGCCTGAATTGGGTCGTCTCTCTCCGGCGTTGTGTGAGGTCGGGTGACGGTGTGTGCCACACTGGCCTCACCTCTGCGGGCGGGTGTGGGGTGGAGAGAGAAGGCACGTACGGAAGAAAGACATCGGCGGGACGACCGACTGCCGCGGCGGCTGCAGGCACGACGTAGTCGCACTTGCCTCCAGTTCCGGGCGACCCTCGATAGGGCACGCACGCGCTACCCTCCGCTCGGTCCGTCTTCTCTCTTCGCTCCTCCACTTCTTCCTGGTGACCTCCGATGATGGCGGCAGTGCATGGGCGGGGTGCAACCACGGAGAGCAGCACCGTCACCGCTATCAACAGCAACACGACCGCTGAGATGAGAGGCGAGCGCATGCGGCCTCCGGAGGCTGAGTCTGAACTCCCTCCCCTTCTTCAAACCTCGGCGACGATCGAGCTAAGAGAGTACTCCCCTTGGTCCATCGGACTTCAAGGCAGAAAAGTACCGATATGAGAGATATTACCGATATGAGCCTCCTCCGCTGATTGGTGCTCTCTTGGCTCTTCTTTGAGTTCTGCATGTTTCGCAAATTTCGTAAAGGTTTCCCAATTATCTTTCGGTTTGGTGAAATGTCTGGAAAACAAAAGAAAATATTTTCTCTTTGATGCATTCAGCAAATCAAATCAAAAAATGGCGAGTGGCAGCGGGATGGAGGCGTTGCGGCCGACGATGCAGATCATTCATGCCCTCCGCAAACACGGACGCATGAACCGCCGTCTCCTCTGGGACAAGCTTGTGGAGGAGCAGTCCAGTACCGACCTACCCCTGCCCCCCTCTCAATTTCTTCCGCCATTTTGGCACAAAATATCTTCTACTTTTTACTGTTAGGCCCAACATTTCGTTTTGCAAGTAATCTTTATTTTCCGTTCTTATTTAGTCTTATTTTAACAATTCAAATATTTGTAAAATGCGTAATTGTTCTCATTTTTTTGAAATAATGTAATTTATTCCCCGCAGCGATTCGGAGCAGATTGGCGGCCAAGGAGCTGTTGCGGTGGTTAGTGCAGAAGAACCGAGTGCAGCTGCACATGGTCACCAAGGAACAGGCCCGCGACCAGTCCAAGTCGCGGCGTTGGGAGTATGAAGTGAACGAGACCAACCAACAAAAGGCGGAGAGCAAGATGAAGGAAAAGTATCGGCATCCCCGACCCAAGCGGCAGAAGGACACCGCAGGCAATGAGACCAAAGAGCAGGGTACGCAGTATCACGATTGACCCGCTTTCCTTATGCTCCATCCTGAATAGCCACGACTGACCCTTGGTGCTGTTACATTTCACAGCTGATGTCCAGTGACGACTGATCCGTCGCGGAAACGCTTGGATGAGAGGCTGCATGCATTCATTTGTGCAACTGTCCCACAATAATTACACCACCATTCGTGCAATCCCTCTTACTGCTTTGGCCGTAGGTCGTCCTGTGGGGAGGGTTGTGTGGGACTGGTATAGTGGCATTACGGCGCGGGCCCTCTCCGGCCTTTTGGCTCCGATCCGTCGCAGGCCCGAGGTTCGATTCCTCGGGTCCCATGTGCTCTCTCCTTCCTTCTGTCTTTTGCTTCCCTGTCTCATTCCATTCAATTTTAGCTTTTTCAAGGAATCCTAACCATCCAGGAAATCTCAAGAAAAACAATTTCTTTCGTTCCTTTATTTTTCCTTGCCTTTTCTTTGCTTTTTATGGGGTGATCTCTTGCGGTATTTATCAATTTTTCAATCATTTTTATTCCTAATCGTCCCCATCTGATTCATCCCCCAGTACACCCGAGAGAGGGAGGGGATCGTTTCCTCTATTCTATGGATCAACACGACTCGCACCTCATGGACACCGACGATGGGGCGGCGCCTCATCATCATCCCCCCTCCTTCGATGTAACGAACCAGGCCAACGGGACATCGTCATCAGATCATCAACAACAAGTGGGCGAGGTCAAGGTCGAGGTGCAGCACCAGGACGAGGAGGCCACCGCCCCTGCGGCACTACCCCCCATCAAGATCGGGTTCTCCATCGGCGGGCCGGCCAACGCGGCGGGCGGGGGACTGCTGAAGCGGAAGAAGGCGGGCGCCGAGCAGGAAGGGACCGTCGACTACGTGACGAGCATCGAGGGCAGCAAGCTGACGAGCCTCT
>CDEZ01022442.1:898-22124 GCA_000826365.1 Acanthamoeba royreba | reverse complement strand
GAGCGGACGCGCTTCTGCGAGGGGTTCGGGGAGGCCACCGATATGGCGCCCAAGTCGCTCATTCATAACGTCAGTAGGCTTGCACGGCAGTGGGCTGATCGTCGGGCACAGGCTCGTGCCCAGAGAGAATCCTTGGCCAACGACCCCACCCTCAAAGCGCGACCCGGCACGGGAGGATGGGTTCCTCTGTCCAAAGACGATGAAGAAGAGGAAGAGTACGAAGAGGACGAAGAGGACGAGGAAGAGGACACGGATGATGAGTGTGACGATGACCCTTCTGAAAGCCCCAAGGAGCACTACTACGCGGGGTGGCCGATTCCGGAGGGCTGCACCGATTCTGGTTATGAGTACTTGGTCGTTTCGACTGCCCTTTGGATGGATACCGTCGCGGTACTACTAGCTGTCCCCCGCCAGACCTCCAATGCAGCTGCTTCTCAGCCAGGTGGGGATAATCATCATCATCATCATCATCATCGCGTCAGAGAAGACATCCATGTTCTTGGGCGCGAGTGGCATACTTATCCCAACTTCCGCGGAGTGCCCAAGGCTTGCCTTGCGCCGTCTTCAACCTACACTCCCGCACTGCGCCCCTACGCATCGATCGTGCCTACCCTTCTGTGTGGTATGGCAGATGCTCAGTCCCTCTTGCAGTGGGGCCTGAAGCGCCACAGAGAGAGCGCTCGCCAGCGCAACAGGTCTGCTGTTGATCGTGCGTTGGACCCGCTTGTGGCTCAGCTCAAGCGTGCACGATCCATGGCTGAGCTGCCGCCCGAGGTGATGTTCCACTTGCCCGTCAAGCCTTCATCGTGGGCCATGTACGCCTGGTTCAGCGAGGCCCAGCTCGCAGTAGCCTTGAATGTTGCGTATGGTCGACGCGCAGCCGAAGCTTCGCTACATTACGCAGTTCGCTTCCCAGTGCTTTCCAACCTTGCCGTCCACTCCGATCCTCATCAACCCGCCTCATCTCCTTCCCCAGTGGATCCACTCGGTGTCCTCGCTGCTCGCGTATTGATGAAGGAACCTGTGTGGATTGAGTGGTCAAGCTTGCCTGTGGAGCTCTGCAACGCTCTGGGCTTTCACGAGTGGCAAGCCATCACACTTGGCCATAACCGTGCGGGTGACTCCAGTGCAGTACCTCAGCACAATGACGTTGTTCCCTTCTCAGCGCTCCTCGGACTGGCTCAGGCATGGGGAATTGAACTGACCGAGTCCCAATCGCGTCATCCGGCCCTGCTGTGTGGCGCTCTGGCTCGAAAGGCCATCATGAGGAAGGTGGATGATCGGGCTGCAGTGCTCATCGGCAAAGCCTCCGCTAGAGTTGGTATTAGCCTACGCCTTACACCGAAAGAGCTCAAAGCATGGCAAGCCGTATGCGAGAGCCACCCGAGCCGGCGCTTTGCTAGAGTCAGCGGAATGCGCAAACCTGGTCACGCTGATCATCTCTGCCACAAGATCTACGCTAAGGTGGTGGGTAGTGTTATTAACTCCGAGGACCTTGCCCTCCGGCAGTCTCTCAGTATCCTATTCCTCTTTGCCAACGTGCAGCATGACAAGTGCAAGAGTAATGCAGCCGATCGTGTGGCTCTCAAGGAGAAACTACTCGATCTCGCGACCTCCGGTGCTGAGAAAAAGGTCATCAAGGCCTTCTTGGCTGACGTGGGCAAGAAGATCTTCCAGAAGAAAGCTCACAGCAATCAGCAAGTTGTCGACGACGGATCTGGAACACCTCCTCTGCCAGCGAAGACTCAGGCGATCTTGGCCATGTTCGCACTTCGCAGCAAGATTCCTATCAAGGCCGATGACCTGGCCGATGCTGGGCGAGCGGTAGTTGCCCTCACTCCTGCCCTCGCGCTCTCCACGTGAAGAGCTGTGACAATGATGTTGGCATTTGTTCAAACAACGACACCTGTGTCTCTTGGTAGGTGGGCTCATCATTAGATTACTCACAACTGCGCCTCAGGGTCGTGGAAAGAGACCAACACACACCTGCTCAGACCCACGCATGCAGTGGTCACTGATGTCGAGGCTTGGATGACCAAGCTCATCGATTCCCCCAATGTGAAGATGGCCTGTCACACACAAGACAGGACACGCAATTGCAAGCAAGGAGAACGCCAGCTGGACAGGAGCAAGCAAGGAACTAAGAACCTGACCAGCTGGTACCTAACTCTGATGTGCACAATAGCACTTCTTCCGTAGAGAGACAGTTAACCTGCCAGCATGCAGCCATCACACAATCACATGCTACTCAGCAATTCTCAGATACCACTTCCATTGAACTCGCAACCGCTGCCTCCTTTGTGCATGTAGAGGACGATCTGATGAAGCTCCTTTAGTCCCAACCCCGGTGCTCCTATCCCCTTGTTCAAAGCTGAATATGAGCTTCAGTACAGATGAAGATTGCATCATTACTCAGAAGGAGGGTGGAGCCTTGCACTCAACTCCTGCAGGGGCTTCAAGGTGTCTTCCTTCTTATGGCCCATCTTGTCCAGTTCATGAAGACAATAACTTACAAGTGTAGTCCTTGTGAGGCCATACCACAAGAGCTACTCTCCTGTACCATCGATTCACTGTCACGCCTTCATTCCCGGCCGGACCGCCGACCTTGATTTCCTGCCAGTTGGTGCTTCTCAGCATCGGAAGAGGATAGACGCAATCGTCCTCTTCCAGATTGAGAATGAGCTTGCCCAAGGGTTGGTGCATGTCATCCTTCTCACTCACCCAGTCTTCTAGCGTGACAGTCTCGGTCTGGAAGTCCGCGCGCTTGTGCACATACCAAGCTAGTGATGCTGTGCAATACTGGTGCACTCGGATCGTGGCCAGATGAAGAGCAATCCTTGCCTTTGGTTTCGCGTCACCATCAGCCAACCGGTGGCAAGCAGCACGCATAAGGTCGACGAGGGCACGATCGGAGCCTTTGAGTCGATCGAAGGAGAGGCTGGAGGCAGGGTACATGTGCGACAGAATCACAACCAGCTTCTTCATTCCCTCTTCTTCTTCTTCGTCTTCTTCTTCGTCTTCGTCTTCGTCTTCGTCTTCGTCGTCTTCTGTTTCCTTTTCAGCATCCTCCTCCTTGTGGCCTTCTTCTTTTTCTGGCGGCTGTTCATCTGTCTCTCCGCTGGTATGATTGCTTTCCTTGCTTACGCCTTCTTTCTCCCTTTCCTCAACTTCATCGCTCGTGTCGTCTTTAACTTGCTCATCATTTTCATGTCCTTCGTCTTCACCGTCATTTGGCTCACTCGCTGCGCATGACGTCCGGCCTGTACACCACTGCTCGACCAGACTTGCCAACTCACGTACTGCACTCCTGTCTCCCACAGGAATAGACGGCTTGGTAGAGTTGAGAGCGATGAGGTTGTATACGAGTGCCATTCTTGTACCTGATGTGACTGCACAGTGACGAAGCTGACGGTCAGTGTCCCTGAATGTCCTTCTTGAATGCACGATTACTAGGAGAGGAAGTGCTTACAACAGCCTCCAGGGGAGGGCAGTACCCCCGCACGCACCTTTGGGTACGATCTGTACGTCCAGACTTGTGGAGTTTGCACGCAAGACCGGAGCATCGGGTATCTTCGGAAAAGCTGACACTGATGGCGAAGGCGATGATGATGGCGACGGTGATGGCGACGGCGATTGAGACGGCGATGATGATGATGACGGCGACCGCGAAGGCGACCGCGATGAAGATGGCGAAGGCGACCGCGATGACGACGGCGACCGCGTTGGCGACCGCGTTGACGAGGGCGTTCGCGTTGGCGATGGCGTTGGCGATGATGATGGCGATAGCGAAGTGGATGGCGAAGGCGATGGCGATGGTGATGGCGATGACGATGGCGACTGCGATTAAGATGGTGAAGGCGACCGCGATGTAGATGGAGACCGCGTTGGCGACCGCGTTGATGATGGCGACAACTGCGTTGACGATGGCGACCGCGTTGATGATGGTGTCCGCGTTGGCGATAGTGATGGCGATGACGATGGCGAAGAAGATAATGATGGCGATGGCGAAGGCGAAGGCGATGGCGAAGGCGATGGTGATGGTGATGACGATGGCGACTGCGATGAAGATGGTGAAGGCGACCGCGATGTCGATGGCGAAGGCGAAGGGAATGTGAAATTGAGTGCGCTCACGTTTCCTGAGATGGTGCTGTTGGCTAGCCCTCCCGCAAAGAGGACCAAGTTGCGGACTGTCGCTCCAGCCAGCTCCGACCGTGGTTCAGGCAGATCCAGAAAGTTATTGGTTGAGTTGTTCATCTGGTCCAAGATGTCCACTCGGCCGAGCACCATCCCGTCCCACACTCCTCCGGCAACGACCACCAGGCGGTTGTTGACCGACGTCGCAGCATGATCGTAACGCGCCCAGGAGATGTACTGGAAGGGCATCCAAGACTGGGTAGTTAAGTTGTACCTGTAGGTACTACTCAGGGGGCCCGAGGAGCCACCCGCCGCGAAGACGGCCACGTCTCGGGCCGTTGCCGTGGCAGATCCCCAACGCGGCCAGCTGAGTGTGGCCGAAGTCCACTTGCGGGTGATGACGCTGAAATAGTCGGCTGTGCCAAGCCATTCTTCCGAAGTGGACCTTCGTCCACCGTAGAAGATGGCCAAGTCACCGACCGAAGCAGCGGCAAGTTTGCTGCGCGAGAGGGAGAGGTTAGCAGTGGTCCAGGAGTTGCTGGTAGCGTTGTAGATGTCCACCACGGCCGTCACTCCCGCGGACGATCCATCGGAAATAGAGATTCTTCCGCCAGCGAACATGGCGAGGCTTCCGACGACCGTGGCCGCAAGATCGGTACGAGCCACAGAGAGGGACTTATAGGACCAGGAGCCATCAGTAGCATTGTAGATGTCCACCCTCGATGACACAGTCGAGCCGTCCGTTTCACCTCCGGCGAAGAAGGCCAAGTTGCCCAAGGTCACGGCTACTAACTTGGCCCGCGCCTGAGAGAGCTCGGCTTTGGACCATGAATTGTTGGCAGCATTGTAGATGTCCACTATCGATGACACTGGCGTGGTAGCATTGGTCGTCCTTCCTCCGGCGAAGAAGACGAGGTCACCCAACGACGTCGCCGCCAGCTGACGACGGGGGACGGAGAGCAACATCGTCCCGTTGGTGAAGGAGTAAGGCACCTGCGCTCTTGCCCCAGGAGCCATTATGGCCATCACCACAGCCAAGCATACCGGAAGAAAGAAAGTGATCGCTTGATGAGGGTGAGTGACGAGAGAGCAAGGTGGATGCACCATCATCTGCGTGGGTTGTTTGTTTTGTGGGGTGAACCATGTTAGGAGACTCTTGCTCCGGTAGCCCCTGGTACTGTTGCTAATTTTAATCAGTACCAAGCATCGGGAACGTACATGATTGGCTCTACGTTACACAGCTGGCATGTTCTAGGGAAGGAGTTACAAGAATACTCTTCCTTTTTAGGTGTTTTTTCTTCTCTGGTTCAACGGCCCAACAAGCCCAACCCTGGTTCACATGTGCCAACCACAGATTCTCTCGACATTCGTCTGCCCATTCCTTTCATGAATCGAATGATAAATCTTCATGAGGTGGATGGATGCACTCATCACTACAAATAGAAGTAATGATCAGTGCATATGCCCGCCCTCGCATCATCTGCTCCCATCGGAGTACCAAGAAGTGACCCTGCTGTGCGCAGCGGAGAAGACCTCTCCAGCTTCGGCACACGAACCGGCAGCAGCTGGTCCACATGGTCCAGTATCCAGTACTATCCCACCCACTAGCTGGAGTTCCTCGTTTTCATCTCTATCGGAAGGGATATCCTTCTTCCGCATCGGAAAATAAAAGAGAAAATCTGTGAAATTAAAGGAATGAAAGAAATAATACTGCATTCTTATCGTTAGGTGTTTTTCTTTTGTATTTTCTTTTACACAACAAAATCATGAATGGCCTTCCGTGGCCGCCTGTGGTGGGCTTTGCTCTCGGGGGTCTGCAGGCCGCCTTCGCCCGTATCGCTGGGGCACCGTTCAACAGGGTCAAGCTGTTTGCCCAGGCCCAAGACGAGCTCCTCCGCCAGAATAGCCTCAAACGACCCCTCTTCACCGGTCCCGGCCTCATAGACGCCCTCAAACACGTGGTGCGCACCGAAGGACCCGTGGGCCTGCTGCGCGGCGCACAGTGGGAAGTGTATGTCTACTTTCCCACGCTGGCAATCAACCATTTGTTGAAAGACGTCATCAAGAACATCATCCCTGTGCACAAGGTCCAGAACAACTTTGCCTTGTTCTTCCTGGGTACGACCACCTCACCTCTTTCGAGCGTTGAATTGTAGAATTAAATCTCATCGTGATGATCTGGATGCAAAAATGTACAGGGAATCTGGTAACGGGATGTTTAGAAGCAGCGTTTCCTCTGATGGCCATCTACCCGATTCAACTGGCCCATACAGTCTTGGCGGCTGACGTTCTTGATCCCGAGGGCGGGCGCACACGTCAC
Source organism: Acanthamoeba royreba (assembly GCA_000826365.1). Taxonomy (NCBI): domain Eukaryota; phylum Discosea; order Longamoebia; family Acanthamoebidae; genus Acanthamoeba; species Acanthamoeba royreba. Next base: position 15,670 of record CDEZ01022442.1, on the reverse strand, counting down.
GCATTTGCCAGCGCGAACGACGTGTGGAACAGCACTTTGGAGCGTAGTGGCCCGTTGGGCCTGTACAGTGGATTCGGCGTGACGATTGTGGGTATTACGGCCTATCGGGCGATCTACTTTCGGCTCTATGATTGCCTGAGGTGGTTTGTTCAACCTCAGGGCAAGCAGCGATCAACTGTTCGTAGGTGGCTGTTAGGGACAATTGTTGCTGCGGTAGCAAGCTGGTTGACCCATCCGTTGGACACCATTCGGTATGCGCCCACCCATGTTGAGCCCGTCGTGATGTGCATTTATCTAATCAGGACTTCTGGCACCCATCAGGAGGCGCATGATGATCGCGGCAGCTACTGGCACGGCTTACAGTGGCACGACAGAATGCGTGCTGACGATCTGGCGTGAGGATGGTATACAAGGCTTCTTCCAGGGTGCCCTGTTCAACTTATTGCGCTCGCTGGCCGTTTCGTTTGCTCTCCTGTTGTGGGATCAGATCCAAGCACTCCTCCCGCCAACCGGCAACACCAATAACGTGCAGGTATGAGGGGCAGAGCTGAGCTGTGTGCATGATTGCTCTTAATGATGATTCAATCACCACCTTTTTCACATGGCTGAGATGTCAATCCGAACACACGCGCATCCCAGGTATACCCGTTCTCATGATCTCAGCTCACCTCTGTCCCAGCACAAAAAGGGTAAGGAAGAAGAGCAATGTTGAAGCGGTAAGATTGCAGCTGGCATACACACCAAGACCGGCCTTATCTTCAAATTGTTTCAAGACTTCTTGCCCTGAGTAACTAAACAACTTCACCATTTCCATCGACTACTACTCTCCTATGGACCACCTTGCTTGATGATCATCTACTACCCAGCAACCTTGGTAAATGCCTGCTGATGTTTGGTAGTGAAAGAATGGCCATCACACTCTGATTGAGGATTCTTTGATAAATCTTTAGTGTGAGATGCATCCAAGCTCAGAAGCCACAGACCGCCATCCTTGCCGAGCCCACAGCGATCGTCACTGTAAAGTTGCCTGGGGAGTAATGTCCATTGGTCCAAGTCTCGGCAGTTGTGGCCCGGGGGAAAACGGCCAGCTGGCAACTGTTCGGTCCGATCAGCAACTCGGAGCACCAATCGTAGTCATTGCCGCCGCATTTAGCTCCGATTGTGTTCACATAGGAGTCTGTGATGGCGCCGCTCCACGAACCGGACTCAGGCCGAGTCCACTTGTTCCAGTTGCCCGATGAGACAGTGGCGCCGTTGATGACGTTGTCGAGGTAGCTGGACTGATACCAGTCGGCTCGCTCCGAGCACCACTGGCAGCCAACGTTGACTCCTCCTGTCGTGATGGCGAAGGAGATGAAGTCGGTGCTCGCCGCTGTGAACCCTGAGAAGAAGTCAAACAGCCCTGTGTCTGTAACGTCATCGGCGGTTGAGTCGAGGAACGTGAAGATGTTGGCTGGAGAGGGAGAAGGCGAGGGTGAAGGCGAAGGCGTGTTTGAAGGTGTCACCGAGGGTGAGGGTGAAGCAGAGGCCGACGCAGATGGTGATGGTGAAGCCGAGGGAGAGGGAGACATTGATGGCGATGACGAAGGAGAAGGCGAGCTTGAAGGTGTAGCGGATGCCGAGGGTGAAGAAGTAGCCGAGGCAGATGCTGATGGTGAAGAAGAGGCAGAGGATGAAGGCGAAGGATCAGGGGAGACCGAAGGTGTCACCGATGCTGATGGTGAAGCAGAGGCAGAGGATGAAGGCGAAGGATCAGGGGAAGCCGAAGGTGTCACCGATGCTGATGGTGAAGCAGAGGCAGAAGAAGAAGGTGAAGGATCAGGTGAGGTAGAAGGTGTCACCGATGCTGATGGTGAAGCAGAGGCAGAAGAAGAAGGTGAAGGATCAGGGGAGGTCGAAGGTGTCACCGACGCTGATGGTGAAGCAGAGGCAGAAGATGAAGGTGAAGGATCAGGTGAGGTCGACGGTGTCGTCGATGCCGATGCTGATGGTGAAGCAGAGGCAGATGGAGACGTTGATGGTGAAGAACCAGGGGACGCAGTAGTCGAGGGCGACGCTGATGGGGAAGCAGAGACGGAAGATGAAGGTGAAGGATCAGGGGAAGTTGAAGGTGTCGTTGATGCCGAAGGTGAAGCAGAGGCAGAGGATGAAGGCGAAGGATCAGGTACGGTCGACGGTGTAGTCGATGCTGATGGTGATGCCGCGGCTGAGGGCGAAGGCGAGGCGAATGTGGAGGGTGAAGCAGAGATCGATGGAGATGGTGAAGTGGTGACAGAAGGAGATGAAGAGGGGGTTGGACCGGAGCGTGTGTCGATCACTTGAACATTGTTGTTGACCGTCACATTGCCCGACCATCCTGATGGTACATACACGATGGCCACGAAATCCATCGATGCTCGCCTGTCCTCCGTTGCTCCGCACATGAGGGCCGACGAGACGAGGGCCAGGGCGACTCCAGCCCATCCCAGTCGTGGTGCATCACCGTGCTGGTGTCCGACCAGCGCGATGGTGCCCACTGTCGCTGTCCACATCACGAGCGATCCGGTCTGCCCAAGGCCGCCGCCCGCAGCGCCGCTCCCGACGCCGTCGCACGGAACTGCGACCTCGTACGTGGTACTCGTGTTGGAGACGCTGATCAAGTCTAGCAGGGTTTCTCCGCTAGCACAGACGTCCACAACCAGGTTGGACGTGGTGCTGTCGGCCAGGTAGATCGTTCCTCCGACGCAGCCGCTGGCCGTCACGTGGACGCCAATATTGGGTAGTGGGGCTTGGATGGAGAAGGAACGAGTGTGTTCGAGCATGGACGCCGGGCACTTGTCTGCCAAGTCCAATGCGGCGACTCTGCTTACCACCACAACACACTGCAAGTGGCCATCATGTTAGGCTTGTCTAAACAGGATAGGGAAAGAGAGACAGAGTGACGTACAAGGAGAAGAAGCACAGCTACTGAGCGACAATCCAGCATAGTGTGAGTGTGTGTGTGAGCAGGCCTGGCGGTGTTGGTATGAGTATCATTTGTGGCTCCGTGTGTGCTTTTATGTGTCCCGTCGGAGGTGTATCCTAGGGCAATCATCGGAGTTATTTTGAATGGTCGCCCGGTTGCGGTGGTCTCGTGACTGAATGATGTGAGGAGATTAACAAGGTTGAGTCTCTTAAATGGGTCGTAACACTCTTAACAGCCGGGTGGGTTCGCCACGTTACCAATCGATGGGTGAACACAATGGGCCGCGAAAACAACATCACCTAGATTCGTCGCTTGGAACTTGCGCTTGGAACCCGACACAGTTGTGTAGGCTGACCCGCAAGACGACGCCTACAGGACGACTCTGCAGAGCTAACGGTACTTGTGCTCCACTTCCACTTGTTCGCGCAGCTTGCGGTTTGTAGGTGAATCCAACCTGAAGTGCTTCTTCCTCGTCATTACCGGTGAGATGGACCGGCGGCACAATCTCGTCGAAAGCCTACTCCCAATGTCCTGCCTAGGATACTGCGGGCATGTCTGATATCAGCCTCGGAATGCATAACCACCTTACTTCTCAACGCATCGGACGTGCAAGAAGGTACGTTTCTGTGCGCCCGCCCGCACCGACCACACAAATGTTGATGGTGATCAGCGAACAAGCAAGCGACAGCATCTTCGACTCGTCTAACCAACTTGATACCGACTCTTCATTCCTACTACCGTCTCGGTCCCATACACAACACACTCTCGACGTAATCTCGAATTCATCCTCATTTTCTCCATCTTCCTATTTCCGTCCATCAGACGCTATGGACTTCATCCTTACCGGCGGCTGTGAGGGGGGCGACTACATTGCGATCAGACAGGGCCTTATGCTGCGAAAACTGTTGCTTCCTCTGCAGACTCACAATCATGACGTGGCGGATAGGGGTCTGGTCGAAAAGATGCCCGAGTTCGCGTGCGACGGCGGGACGAGCATCTCGCGGATGCTGGACAACCTGCACTCATGGATGCAAGGTTGCCGTGGAGCCTATGTGTGCATTATCACCCACGGTAACGACACTTACGACGAGAGTTACTACACCAAGCTCTTCCATCCGCTGAAAAAGCACGGCCACCATGTCACTGTGGTTGATCTCTGCAACTCCAACGTGGAGCCCCTCAAGCACATCTTCGACGGGTTCTCCATCTCCATCGCCGGATCCAAGCATGAAGCTGAAATTAACGAAGCGAAGGAGGCACGCAGGACTCAGCTGAGGATGCGGGAGGCGGAGACTGCGCTTTGCACGCACTTCGAATGCCTAGCGACTCATCTCGTCAACATTCAGGCGAACATTATCGAGGCAGAAGAGAAGCAGATTGAGATCAAGAAGGTCATATTCAAGATCAACACCAACCGGGGCCTACTGCGCAACGAAAAAGATGGTGCGCAAAACGAAGCCAGGATGAAAATGCTCCAAGCCGAACTGGACGCGAACAAACTGAAGCTCAAACTGTTGGAGGACTATCTAGCAAGCATCAAAGCCCGCGGGGAGGCTGAGGCGGACACGGTCTCGAACCTTATTGAGAAGACCGCTCAGTACCGATCAGACACCCAAAATATGGGCGCCTCTTCGCGAAGTGACTTTATATTTGTGGCTTGTACTCAACCTACCAAAGTTGTAGTCCTCTTACACAATTTACATCTCTTTCGCTTCGGTGATCGGAACAATCTTAGTCGACTTACTCGATCCCTTGGATGAATGCTCAATGCGTGAGTTTCCCAGACGCTTCAGCAGCTCGTTCTTTGTTCCAGAAGTCAGTCTTCTTCCCGCGTCTTGGCAGTTCCAACTTGAGCAACGCACAGGGAATTGAAGGGTCAGAAGGTAGAAGCAATCAGAACAGAAGTAGATAGATAGTACCTGATCTGCCTGGATTGTCAACTGGCCATTCTGCTTGTCTGTTGTCTGAGCTCAGTCCGAGGAGGTACTAGAATTGGCGTTGTAAAACAATGGGATGGCGTGCTCGTCGTCGCCGAGAATGAGAAGAGGAAAGACCATGTTGTTGACGTGATGAACGTCATTCTCGTCTCGGCAAGGCCTGGTTGGGCGAAATCCGAAACGTTCATCAAGGTGCCTGCAGTTGCACATGGTGAATGCAGCGAGCTGAGCCGTACGGGGACATTGCTTACATTCTTCAAATCATTTGAAACTATTCGAGAAATGTTACGCGTAATGATGCTCTCTTTGTCACTGAAACATGTGTGTGAGTATTGGTTGCTGAACATACATGCGCCGCCGCTACAAGCAACTCGCACGTTCACACGACGCAGAGGTAGTTACACTCCGGAGGCAGCTGACGCAGCGTTGGCCGCGCGGAACGTGCGCTTGGCAATTCGTCGAGGTTTGGGCGCTTCAACGGCCTCCTGGGCAGGTTGTGGCTGCTCTTGCTGCTGTTGCTGCTTGGGCTTTGCGTTCTCCTTGTCCACATTCTCCTCATCTTCTTCGTTTGCACTCTCACTTCCTTGTTCTTTCGGTTGCTCCTCCTCTTGCTGCTTCTCCTCTTCGTCTTCATCAATGCCGATCAGCTTGAGTACGCGCTCCTTGTCCTTGTCCCGCAGGTCATCAAAACCATCGAGGTCATCCGTACTGGTGATTCGCGCTGAGCCTTCACGTGAACGTGTCTCCAAGTGCAAGAACATGCATCGTAGGTGATAGTTCCTATCAAACCATCACACACAACATGAACATGAGTGAGTGTTGTGTCGTCACTGGAGACAAACTAAGTCATGATAAGGGTGTGAGTGTGTGTACTCTGTCCTGACCATGTCATAGTTGAAGACCTTTGTTCGTTGAATGCGCACGGCTCCCTTCCCGATCGACTTCTTGCACTTGATGTACTTGCAGGTTGCGCGGTTGGTAGGAGCGTATTCGATAACGAAGGACATGTCTTGTGAGTAGTAAGGAGTTAACTGTACTGTGTTGTATAGTGTGAACTGTACTGTGAATGCAAGCTTAACACTCACGACCGCAACGTTTGGGGTTTTGTGATGCGTGTAAGGCGGGAAACGACCATAGTTCCGTTGAGAACATGTCGGTTGACACTCATGGAGGCTGTGGCGGTAAACCAGACTTCGGTTGGCCCAATGAGAACTGAAGAAAGATCTTGGCGTTATCTTTGGTTGGAATGTTAGTTCGACATTCTTTCATTAAGTTTGGGGCACGTGCTTTGATGTTGTACCACATCGCACCAGTGCTCATGCATGCTCATCTCCAAGGTCGAGACAAGACGAAGGACTTGACCATCATGACGCTAAACAGTAAGTTCGCACACAGAGGCTAATGGAAGGATATTACATTACTTGTAGCGACGTCGTACAAACATGTGATGCCTGCGTGGCCACTCAACTAGCAAGCTTACATACCCATCACAAAGCCCTTACGCGGTTTCACAATCCCAAGCAGCGTGTCCAGCTCGGCCTTGCCGATCTTTGCCCAGTCCTCCTTTCCAACTGTGTCAGTGCGGGAGAGCGCGAACTTGACTGCCTCGTCGACGATAAGGCTTTGCTTGCTCTGGTCCGTCTTCAACGCGTTCTGCAACCAACATAGCATGCGTTAGAACAACCAAAAGGAAGATGACCTTGACGTACCTTTCCCCCAGCAGCAGTGACCGCAGCAGAGAGCTTGCTCTTTACAATCGTCATCACCCGCCTCTTGAGCTCGCGTTCGAACTTGTCTTGCTTGTCGGACAAGTCCACCTCTGCTCCGTCTCGCGCAAGCTTCTTCTCCACTCTTCGTCGCAACTCCTCACTGTCTACACTTCCGCTCTCCACTTCTTCGTCCGAAAGGAGCGCAATCATCTCCGCATTGATATCACCGTCAGAGATGTTATTGACGAGAGAGAGTATTTGCTGTATACGATCTCGCAACCGCTCGTGATCTTCACCCGCACTGTCGCCTTCGAGAGCTGCAAGCTCGTCAATCTCCCGCTCGTAGTACTGCAGGAAATGAACAAACATCTCCCGGTAATGCTTTGAAACGGCCATCTCATTGTGGCCACCTTCATGCGGGCGAAGAGGCGCTGGAGGAAGGCCTTTCGCAATTGAAACTGAGGCTGAATCCGAGCTCACTGTATTCTTTTTCGTGTCGTGAATCCACCACTTCATGAGATTCACATACCTGTTGTTAAAGTCGCGTTTAGCTCCAGATTAGGTCAACTTGCACAAGCATAAATTCAGATACCTGACAAGCAGGATCGCCTTGCGTATGGTCGGATCAGAGTAGCGCGCCACCTGCTTGCCCTCACCACTGAGGCCAGAGAAATCAAGTGGCACGATGTCCTCGTCGGCGTAGTGCTTGCCTTCAGCATCTCTGTAGGTCAATGCCACCTTGAGCTGATCCGGTTGCTGAAGCGATGCGTCACTCTTGGGACTGATTTTGATCACGATGACGCCGCCCTTGGTCAAGCCATGCTCCTCTTTCGTGGACGGGAATGTATTCAAGATCTTCAGCAACACTCCCTGCTTCGGTGTCTCATGCCCTGGTGAACCATACGTCCTAGCGCAGATCATGACCGGTCAGTGTACGCTAGATTGCGCGTCGCACGAGGGTGCTTACCTTTCCGGCTTAACAGTGGACGATGAATCCATTTTGACCTCAATGTCAAAGCAGGTGGGCGTCACCACATAATCAAAATCCTTTGTTTTACGGATCAACAAAGCGTAGTCAGCAACGCGGAGCTTAGCAGCACTTGCTTATGAGTACACTGTACCCGATCCATCAGATTTTTGAAGTCCTTTGGCGACTTGACAGTGAAGTAATTGCTACCAGGAATGTGGCTGATCACATCAACCAACTGCAAATCGCGCTCTTCACAGTTAGCAAGTGAAGGGGAAACACTTAATAAATGGACGGGCTGTACCTTCACACCAAAGTCAATGCCAAGGCCAACAAAAGTGGTGAATATGGCGTGCTTCTCTGCGTTGCTCTTGCAGATGCCAAACAGAGAGCTTGGCGAGGTTGACCCTGAGTTTGGCTGAGAATTGGTGAGACATCAGACCGATCAATATAGTGAGCAATAAATTGATGATACCCGTGCATCAGTCAAGAAGATGATGCGGTTTTGCTTGTTATGAGCAGGAGGGACTGGCGTTGGAGGTGGGGATTGAGTAGTTTCAGAGAATAGGGCAGTCGTCTTTTCTACGAATCTTGACCAAGCGCTCTTAGGAACTTCTGCTTTGCCATCATCCCCGCTATTTGGTAGAAAAAGAGCAATAGCGCCATTGATGCCGGCTTCCATGTCCGTGCCGCCACGAGGCTTCAGCTTGAAGAGATTGGACTTGAAAGTACTCACATCGAGATCCTTGACTGGTTCCATCGGATGCACCGTCTCTGCCCTCTGATCCATGCATTGATCAGCAATCATCTTTCAAAGGAAGCAAAAGAGGACATACATCATCGAAGGCCACAAGACCAATGGAATCCTCAGGCGTTAAATGTTCCAGAAGGGACACAATACAATCTTGAGCCACCTGCAAGAGACTCTTACTTGACGTAGCACCTAGAAGAAAGAAATGGTTGTTCAGCACACGCTCGACATGACGTCAGCCATAAGTTATTCAATCTCGAGCTTACCCTTATCAGTGAAGATCGTTCCCATCGAACCGGAGATGTCAACAACGATGACCAGGTTCAATGCAGGTCTGCCGTACTTGCGAATGCCATCGCCATCAAGTCGATCACGCCCGCAGAATCCGACATAGTACTCCATCTTCCCTCTGCATTCGTTGCCATCAGTATTCCAATGTTGATGGACATGCTTGATCAAGAATGGAAGTATCGTACGAGAATGGATCGGGCGAGGCAGCAAACGACCACTTGCATGAAAAGGGCTTCTCGTGCTCGCTGCCAACATCAAAGTAGTGCTCATTGATCACACCTGAAGGTATAGGTCATTTCGAGAATTGTTTTAAAAAAAGAGAAATAAATAAATAAAAACAAATAAATAAATTGAGAAAATGCAAAAAAGAAAAAAGAAAAGAAAATACCCTCGTGCGTGATGGACGACTCTGATGGCAACGAACTTGAGCCGACCATCTGCTCAAAGTTGACGCTATCCTGGGCTCCCGCTACACACACGCATATGTGGAAAAAATAGGACCAGGTCATTATTCTCATTTTTCATGTCACAGGCCCACACAAGCACTGGTGCATACCAAAGGACATCATGGTGGGCAGTTAATCTTGTGTACACACGTAAGAGATATATGGTATTGACTGGCCGTTTGGGTATCCCCTACAAGAGGGATACCTGGGTAAAGTGAAACATGGGGGTACAGTGAAAGGTGGTACACTGAAAACCTTGAAGGTGTGCGCTATTTCAAATATGCAAGACATTCATCGAATTCTTCCTGAGTGTTTTGGCAAGGAGATGTTCACCCAAGATTGAGAACATGCATGTGTGTATGGTAAATGGTCATGTACGACTGGGTGTGTTCGTCATCAACACAACCATACGGATCAGATGCAAAGGCGAGATTCCAAGCTACGCCACCCAAAACACCCACTGGTCGACGGTCCGCTCAGAAGCCACAGGCCGCCATCCTTGCTGAGTCCAGCGAGCGTATCTGTAAAGTTACCTGAGGAGTTGTAGGCAGGTTCTGCAATGCAGGTTGGAGACCTGAGTGGATGATATTCCCTATTGATGGACAGAGGTGTGGGAGCACCTGGCTCCGGTTCTTCAAGCAGTCTACACGCTCCCTAATAATAACGACCAGCGTCCCTTCCAAAAGGCATGCCTATCGCAACAGTACCACATCACTGATGTTGTACCTTGGCCCTCATGAAGTGGTCACTGTACGTGTCAATACAGACAAAACAGGCCAAAGTCAACTATAAAGGCATGAGTGATGCTTCCTTTTACTGTAAAGTCAATGAGAGAGGATGGGAGCAACATGGAGGACGAGGTCCAGCCCTTAAAGGCTCTTCTTGATGATAGCCATCACGGTTTTATCACCCAGGTAATCGTAGCAGATCCTGTCAGGCTTCATGGCCACGACGACCTTGTCGCCCACCTTGACCATGTACCTGGTATCGGCGGTGTTCTCCTCCATGGTGATGACAAACTCCTTGCCCTTGACAGCATCGTTGATGGCTTCAACAATGTCAGCGCCCCACTTGGCGATCTCATCTCCAATCTTCTGGCAGTAGCGCTCATAAACGACTCACAGGTACTTACGCTCTTCACACGCATGCTGGCTGGGCGCCGTCTCGCAAGTGAGTGTGTAGAAGGCCAGCCAGTCAATGGAGAGCTTCCAGTCAGCACCAAGCTTGTCCTGTATCTTCTTCTGGGTGTCAGTGTGGAAATGCTCATTGTCCTTGAGCTCCTTCTTCTCGCCCAGCTTGAACCCAGTGTAGTCAAACGACATTCTTGTTGTAGATGATGGTAGTAGTAGTAGTGTAGTGTGTGTGTGTGTGAGCTTGTTGGTATATTGAAAGAGAGATGAAGCGAGGTGTCTTTATAGCTGCCAGCCACCAATCATCAGTGGCTGGAGGGAGTAGCTCCATTAAACAAGGTGAAAGCTGAGGGTGAAGTGAACCACAGTCTTTCTCCTCATCTGACCCAAGTCCTCCACATGCCCTGGCATCCAGGCCACCCAAGGTGTTCCTCCCCCCCCACTGGAGTGCTGCAGATCCATCCAATAAGACAAAGGCAATGGATCAGATCTCACGTTCTAATTGGGTGTGAAGATGTATTCTTGACTGAAAGGCCATCTTTCTGGCTATGTTCAACTGATGAGGCGCCTTTTTCCAAATTCCCCCAAAGTGAAACAGACATATGATTTAGCTCCACTTTGACAAAAACACAGGGGATAACCCACATATGAAGTGAACACCTAGAAGGAAATAGGAATTACATCAAAACTTAGATCCTCACGGAAGTCTGTGGATTCACTTCATGTACCTTGGTGGCACTCTTGATGGTGAAGATGAGGATGTGGATCTTGTTGCCAGAGGTCTATGTGCCTGAGAATCAAGATTACTACAACACCATGAGAGATATGTGAAGAAGATGAAGGTACCCCACTTGTCTTTAATGTAAAGAAGCAGGGGGTAAGCTTGGTCACAGTGGGGAAAAACGTAACCTTACAGCCCCCTCCACAAGCAAGCTTGCTGTGCCAGCTGGAAGGCCAAAGAATCCTTCAGATTACTTGTGAAGAATCTGTCATTGAAGTGCTGACAACCCCCAAGATATGGCTATTACTAGAGCACCTCATCTCATCCAAGAAGTATGGTGCATAAGTGCTCTAGGTCGCCCCTCAGTGTGAAGTCCTGCACCAAAAGAAAGTCCTTTAATCAGAAGTACATTCATTTATTTTGTTGATGCAGCATATGCTGGCAGGAGAATGGAGGCAGCTTGGGCCATGTCATCAGAGGTGAGCTGGCGCCTTGACTGGGGTGGAGTGAAATGATCCATCAGAGTCTAAGCCAATGGCAGCAGGTACAGCTTGAATGTAGCACAAGTTTGACTATCTTAGCAATCTTGGAAAAGAAGATACTCATGTGCCATTAAAGAGGAAAGCCCTGCTAAAGCCAGTCTGAGGAGTCCTCTATCTTCCTCTCCCTGTGGAAGACAGATGCCCTTGGTGATAACACCTATTCATGCACCTGCAATTTTCAGTAAATTCTTTGGCTTAAGATACCATACCGTTTCCATCAAACGCAGGGCTGTAGGTGCACCACCCACATTCCTCAGCACTATGTGTCATCATCCCATCCCACTCTCACCTGTCATCTCGGACTCAAGGAGCAAGGTACCCGCAGATAAAAATGTCGCCATCCGTGGGTGTATTTTATCTTTTCCTTGCCTAACAGGAATGGAAAATTGATGATTGGTCGAAAATAAAGAAGTTGAAAAATCTAAAATATGTTCCGCTGTTTTTGTGCATTTTATTTGTGGAAATGGAAAATTGAAAAAAAGAGGTTTGTGTGTTCATTTTTAAAGTTCCCTTTGGGATGAAAGTGGAAATGTCCCTTCCCGACATCAGGGTCTTGTACTTCTTCCCCTGAGCAGAGTCAACATCAACATATCAACAACATCATCATCTCATTCATTGTCACAGCACCCATGGTGGATGCGGATTTGCAGCTTATCATCACCTTGGCCGTCATGGCCATCATGGTCGGCATTCATTCGATCTTCTTCTTGTGGAAGCTGGTGGAGATGATGGTAGCTGACCGACGTCGAAAGCGAAAGAAGGACAAGCGTGACCTTGAACGCGGCAAACGGCCTCTGAAAGCAGAGGAAGGTAGAGTCCACCCAGTGAATGATGCTAGGAGCAAGGAGATGAAGAAGAGCAAGAAAGAACCTGATTCCCAACCTGGTTACGTTTATCTCCGACGCTGTACGCCTCCCTCCAATGTCTGGGTGTTGGTTGGAATGTTCAATTCTGAAACTACATCTGATGAGGTTGTCATCACACATCCCCAACATATCAGGGCAGGCTTGCCTGTGCACGGGACTGTGCCGGTTCTTTATCCACAACCAGCGTCTGCACTGGCCCATCTTCGTGCTGTGGTACTGTGTCACGTTGGCTTTAGACATCATCCCAGGCGTGGTCATCTACATTCTTGTCAACCATGTGTTCTGAGGTTAAGTACAATTGTGTAAATACAACACAAGATGGTGGCTACACATCATTCGTGGTCGTCGTCTCGTCGTCTCCGATGATGGCATCGAGCTGCGTGACGATGTCTTCCAGCGAAGGGCGATGGTTGGCTTCCCCATGCCAGCATTGCTTCATCAGCTTCTTGAATGCTGGCAGGCAATCGGAGGGAATTGTAGGACGCCGACCCTCGAGCACATCCAAGGAGACGCCCATGAAGTTGCGGCCAGCGTAGGGCTGCTTGCGTGTGAGGACCTCCCACATGATGATGCCAAAGGAGAAGCAGTCGGCCTTCTCTGAGTACTTCTCGCCACGGATGATCTCCGGAGCAGTCCAGCACGGCGTGCCACAGCGGGTCATGGTGGCGTTCTCCTCCTTGATCCGGGCGAATCCAAAGTCTGCCACCTTCACGTTCCAGTTCTCGTCCACCAGCAGGTTCGACGGCTTCAGATCACGATGCACAATGATGGGATTCAGGGAATGAAGATAGTTAATTCCGAGTGCGGCGCTGCGGAGCATCCTCACTCTCTGAGGCCAGGGCAACTTGATGGAGTTATCGCGGAGCATGTCGGCAAGACTTCCTCTCTTAACATACTCGGTCACGATGCACAGGTTGGGTCTCTTCACGCATGCGCCTGGTTTGGTCGTCCACACAATGAGTTGGCACTCAAAGCAGTGAAGGAATGTGCTTAGTCTCAGTACCGATGAACAAGACGATGTTAGGATGATGAAGTTCGGCAAGGAAGGCCATCTCGGCACGGAACTCGAGCATGCGCCGCTCATCCAGCTTCTGCTTGATGAAACGCTTGACCGCCACATCGACCCCCTTCCATTTGCCACGGTAGACAACTCCGTAAGAGCCCATGCCTACCTGCATTGACGTGATACCTTTAAGTCTTTGGAAGCGCAGCATGAGTAGCAGGAAAGAAGCATTCATCGTACCTGCTTTCCAAGAGCGATCTCGTTGAAGTCGATCACCCATCGGCACAGGTTGGCCGACGTCAAGAAGTTGTCCTCCTTGAAGGCCATACTGCATTCCCGAAAACAACAGAGTAAGATACTTGGTCAATGCTGCAGGATTTATGAACATCATTCACGTACCCTTCGCCAACAACTTCTTGTAGCTCCTCTTTGGATCCTGATGAAGGAGTCTCCTGATTGCTTGAGACATTCGAACTCTGATCAGAGTCAGGGCTGGTGATCGACACTCCACCGAAGAATCTGCCCTCCAGGCCCTTCGGCTTGAGCTCATACAGTCTCATACCTATTCGATACCAAAGATAAGTGATGATTCCTTCATTCATTCCCGAGGGTGGGTTATACCTCTTGGGCCCACATCGGGCATCTCGAACTTGCCCAAGCACACGATCTGTCCCTTCACCTCGTTTTCCTTCACCTTGGCGAAGGCCGCCTCGGACAAAACGATCTGGCCACCGTGCGTGAGCGCTGTGATGCGCGCGGCGGCATTCACCACCGGACCGATGAACTCGACGCGGCGGGTCATCGGATCGTGTACTGTCCTTGGCTGACCAACATGAANNATGCGGACGCGAAGGCCCTTGAACAGAACTCTGCCAATGCATCGAGAAGGAATGTGAGCACACTTCAAGCGATCAATTTTTATCGTGTGTACCGATCGTCAATGTCACTCCACTCTTCAGCAGCACCCGGGTGATCGAGCAGCGCGGTAGGCCATTCCACCTTGACCAACTCTTGCTGGGCGTCCATACACCACTCCATTGCGTCACTCGTATTCTGGAATGCCATACAGAACGATCCTTCGCCGCTGGTCTTGTCCCTGCAATACAAAGATTCGGTCAGGGAAGACTATTCATGAATGCATCCTGGATTCGTCTAAAAACCTGATGAACACGACTTCGTAGCCGTGATGCTTCTTGAGCAAAGACCGAAGCACCTCGTTGTGCATGAGCGTAGCATCTTTCATGGCAGCTGCGTCAAACTCCCAGAGGGACGCAGCACGCGTGATATCTGAGAACACGATGGCAATCTCGCCCACAGGAGGTCGAACGCCTTCCGTGGTTGTAACTCCGCCAACGCTGGCTGATCCTGAGCGTGACCCTGTGCACAGTTGACGTGTTACCAATCAATGTCTCCAGGAGAGACTCAGTCAGATGCCATACCATCAGACGCCGATGAAGAGTGGCTT
>CDEZ01022438.1:0-10538 GCA_000826365.1 Acanthamoeba royreba | reverse complement strand
GAGAAGAGCTGCATCAGACCAAGCTGCGAGCTGTTGAGACTGTGCGACAGAGAGAGCGTGAAACAGTTTGTGTTCATTTCGAGCATCGCAGCAGGTCTCAATGGCAGAGGAGCGAGCGGTGAGGTTGAAGAGAAGGTGCTCGACGATCAGAGGTTGGCGAGTCACATGGGTTACGGCCAGAGCAAGCTCATCACCGAGCGGCTGGCGACTCGCTACGCCGAGAGGTTCAACGTGCCAGTGACCATCGCTCGGGTGGGTCAGATCTCAGGAGACACCATCAACGGTACTCTCCCTTTTACCACTCTTGACATGGCGGCGAGCTGTGTTCTCACGACCACAACAACATCAACGTGAACAGGAACATGGAACACGAGCGAGCACATCAGTCTCATGATCAAGGGCATTCAGACGCTGAAGGCCATGTCAGATCGTTACATGACACTGGACACGTTGCCCATCGACACTGTTGCTCGCACGGTGGCCACGCTTCTTCTCGACGTTGCTCATCCCGATGCGTCGAGCCACAATAGCGGCAAGGCCAACACCCGCGTGACTCAGTTGGTGAATCCAGTCCGACTGCCGTGGTTGGACTTCCTCAAGATGCTGCAGGAGCTCGGACTGGAGTTCGCTATCGTTGAGCCTGAGCGATGGTTGCGTCTGTTGGAGGAATCACCTGCGGATCCAGTCCGCAATCCCATCAAGAAGCTGCAAGGCTACTTCTTTGACTACTTCACATCCTCTTCTCCTTCACCCAAAGAGGGCGATGCACAATCAGGTACTGCCACATTCCCTGCATTCATTGCAGCAGGCAACCAGATAGCTAACTTGAGCTATGACGACTTAAGAATACCAAGAGCTGATCTTCAAAACGGCTGACACGCTCAAGCTTGTTCCAGACATGCTCTACAATCAGGATACTCAGTTCTGGAGCAACGTGATCAACTTCTGGCGCTCCATCGGCTTTCTAGAATCCTTCTCTCCCCTGCATAAATAGTGTATGTGAGATTGTGCTTGTGGATCCTTCTTCAACATCAATGAAATGTTGTGCGGACATGCAGGAGTGGCTGCGCATTCTTGATCCATTATCGGAGGAACACGCTGTGCACCTGCTTGATGGATGATCTTAACATCTCTCACACAGGCCATGAGTACATAAAGAAAGGAATGAAGACCTCTCTCATGACCACAAAGGCCCTCCACAAAAGGAGCGTTCACGTAGTTGTGCCAGCATGTGCTCCGGTCTTGCATGCAAGTCGTAGCAGTGGGAAAAGTGAGACTGGGCCAGCGAAGAGGATCACAGGCCGCATGCATTTGAAGACAAGTCCGTTCATCAAGAAGCAACCACACTAGGCACGGTTGATCAGGCCCAGCTGTCGAAGCGCTGCCGTTGCCTTCTGAGCAATCTTGTTCACTTTGTCCTGATCATCATATGGTGTGCCCCTTTCAAGTCAGCTTTCCTTCTTCGCCACCACCAACTCAATCAGGTTGACGTGAGCGTAGGGGCAATACCGAAGAGGGGAGAGTGAGGCCTTCTTCAAGAAGCGGCAAGAACATGGCAACATCGTCGCGCTTGAGCCACACTCGATATGTTTCTGCTGAGCTTGATGCGATCACTTCCAACAGCAACAGCCCTATTAACCTGCGCCACAGTGAGTATCAGCTCTCATAACAGCACGGTTCTAAGTACGCGCGCTCTTCAGCCTTTGGGAAATGGTTCATCACGATGCTGAATTGCGTTTGCGAGAGTGATCGAACTCCAGGCAATTGGAACATTCCACGTACTTGGAACTCTGTGGCGATCCATCGGCACACATTTGCTTGGCCTCGTTGAGCATAACTCTTGCTGCACTCAGATCGTATCGTGCAAGCTTGCGCAGAGCCTCAATGCATTCCTTCCTCACTTGATGTCGAGCCTCGCCTTGATTGGCCAGCATGTGCTGTTTGCTCACAATGCGCTCATGCAGATCACAAGGCAGGGAATCGATGCTGCTTGCGAACTGATCATATCGCTCAACAATCAAGTTCATCACCAGCTTCAACAGAGAGGGAGGTCGATTGTTCTCAGTCTTTCGGATTCGCTTGACCAGAACTGCCACCAGCCTTAACCAATCATCATCACGATAACCTCATCAGTGTAGTGATTGAAGTGGCAGCAATGTTGATCAAGGGGAGAGTATTGTACTGGTGACATGTCGATGGAGAAGAGCTGTGAGCCACAACGGAGAGACCTGAACAAGCTGCCAGTACCACCTGAGCGTCCTTCTCCTGTTCCTCATTGTTGATCAATCTCACAAGTGCACTCTTAGGCTCAACACTTCTTACCTGATCCAAGCATTTGAGAAGTGCTGGCATGGAGAACTCAAGCGTACTTCTGATGCTCTTGCAGATCTTTTGCCACCCAAAGCACCGCAACAATGCCAACGGCTCGGAAGCCATCGTTTCAATGATGATCTGCAAAGCGTCCTCACGGTGAGAACGCTCGTTGTGGCACTTGCTTGCTGGTGGTGCCTTTGGGTCCGGGTGGAGGCTGAAGATATCGCCTAGGTTCTTCAACATGGTTCTCCGCATGTCTGCATCTGCATGTTGTACCAGTTCCACCAGGCGATTGGCGACTGCTGTACGCGCCTCTGGTGGCCATCGAAGCTGATAGAGCTTCTTGATGACCCGCACACCGGCTGCATGCCATCACCCATGGTGTTAACGTCTCGCTTGGACACCACCGAGAGAATGACTGATCATCGCGAGGCTGGTAAGCACCTTCAACAATCACAGGAGATCGATGATGAAGCATGTTGATGAAGACCTCTGCTGTGGTGTTCTCCACTGAATCAAGTCTTCGTCCTTCTGCATTGGGTTTGTGCAAGACTTCAGAAAGAGTGTAAAGCAAAGGTGGTATGAGCAGCGCGGCCGCAGTCAATTCCACCCTCTGGCCATCATGTGGTGCATTCTCCTTGCATGTGCGTGAAAGCACATGACGGAGGACGCCGAGCACGCGAGCACGCAGATGACGTTTCTCCTCTTTAAGCCGTTGAATCCACATGGACTCCAGGTTACTTGGAGTCACCTCATTCTTCGCGGCCAGCACGATCATCTCGTTCAAGGGTCGCGATGGATCTCTTGCCGCTGGTCCAATCCTCCAATTTTCCGCGAGCTGCGATCTGCTCTCTGGCAGGTGAGCCAGATAGAGCCAGACCTCGAACTGAGAGTTCATGTTCTTGATGTGGTTGATCACTTCATATCCGAGCGCCAACACCATCTCTCGCTTGGCCTTGATCTTCCATCTCTCCGATTCCACTTCCTCGCTCCTTCTTCCTCCTTCACCTATGGCCGCTGATGAATGAGGAATGTGTTGTAATGTGGGTAAGTTGCCTGATGAAGCTGAAGAAGGAGCAACAATCGTACCGCCATCGCTCTCCTGCTCATCTTCATCATCAGCACCATCCTTCTGATCATCATCATCATCATCATGATCATCACTATCATCATCAGGACAGAGAAAAGCCTGAAGACAGCCATGAGGACCGTCATCAAGGAACAACCACTCGAACAGCCACTTGACCCGTCGTGCGTGCCTCGGCATCTTGCCCATCTTGACGCAAGCCTGGAACGCCTCTGACGTCATGGTGTCGCCCGGCGGTGCGCTGTCTGGCAGCAGCGGCCGCGCCTCGTGTGCTCCTTCGCCGCCGCTGGCGTCGTCGTCATCATCCAGCACATGATTCACATGTCGCGCCGCCAGAGCTTGGGCGGCGCCGGTATCACTGCTGGCCGTGGCTGCCACTGCTTCTGCGTCATGTCGGGCAGCCATTTGATGTCTATTACGGACCGGCAGGCTACTCCAGTGGTGGAGCAGGCCGCGCTCTATCCGGGCCATCACCACCTCCTTTTGTGTGTCCTCCTCCTCCTCTTCCTTGTCCTCCTTGTCCTGCTCCTTCTGTGTGTTCTCCTCAGACATCATCATTCTGGTGGTACGTTTGCACTAAATTAATAAAAGTTTCACGGAAACGAAAAAATTGGGTTTTCTAAAACATTTCTTATTTTCCGAAAATCCTTTCGGAAAAAATTCAAAGTATTCGTCCTTTCGTGGTCTTCTCGTGCAGCCCGTGTTCAAACGTGTTAGTGATGAATGAACATGAACAACAGGAACGCAAACCACCAGCCATGTGTGGTGTGTGATTGATGGCCTGCAAAGATGAATGAAGAAACATGAAGAGGTGCAGGCAGCAGGTGTTTGAAGAAGCCGTTCATCAAGAAGCAACCACACTAGGCACGTTTGATCAGGCCCAGCTGTCGAAGTGCTGCCATCGCCTTCTGGGCAATCTTGTTCACTTTGTCCTGATCATCATATGGTGTGCCCCTTTCAAGTCAGCTTTCTTCTTCGCCACTACCAACTCAATCAGGTTGAAGAGAGCATGGTGGCAATACCGAAGAGGGGAGAGTGAGGCCTTCTTCGAGAAGTGGCAAGAACAAGGTAACATCGTCACGCTTGAGCCACACTCGATATGTTTCTGCTGAACTCGATGCGATCACTTCCAGCAGCAACAGCCCGATCAATCTGCGCCACAGTGAGTTGCACAGCTTTGGATGACACCAACAACACCCGACACAACACATCACATACTTGGAACTGTAGGGTGACCCATCGGCACACATGTCCTGGGCCTCGTTGAGCATGACTCTCGCTGCACTCAGATCGTATCGTGCAAGCTTGCGAAGAGCCTCAATGCATTCCTTCCTCACTTGATGTCGAGCCTCACCTTGATTGGCCGGCATGTGCTGTTTGCTCACAATGCGCTCGTGCAGATCACCAGGCAGGGAATCGATGCTGCTTGCGAACTGATCATATCGCTCAACAATCAAGTTCATCACCAGCTTCAACAGAGAGGGAAGTCGATTGTTCTCAGTCTTTCGGATTCGCTTGACCAGAACTGCCACCAACCTTCAACCACATCCACCATCATCATCACTGTGTCGCTCGTCACTGAATCGATTCTTTCGCGTCGTGTTGGGTCCAGGACGACATCGGGTGGATGCAAGAGTTCAGAAAGAGCGTTAAGCAAAGGTGGTACGAGCAGCACGGCCACAGTCAATCCCACCCTCTGGCCATCATGTGGTGCATTCTCCTTGCATGTGCGTGAAAGCACATGGCGGAGGACGCCGAGCAGTCGCGCACACAGATGATGCTTCTCGTCTTGAAGCTGTTGAATCCACATGGAAACCAGGTCTTTTGGCCTCATCTCGTTCTTCGCGGCCTGCTCCACTATCTTTTTCACAGGTCGCAATCGATCTCTTGCATGTGGAAAGATCTTCTCCACTTCCACGAGCTGCGACATGCTCTCTGGCAGGGGGACCTGTTCACACCATGCCACGAACTCAGCGTCCATGTTCTTGATGTGGTTGATCACTTCATATCCAAGCGCCAACACCATCTCTCGCTTGGCCTTGATCTTCCATCTCTCCGATTCCACATCCTTGCTCCTTCTTCCTCCTCCTGCATCTGTTGATGATGGGGATGAGGAAGTAAGTTGCCTGCACCTCGTTCACACCCACAGGAAGCTGAAGAAGGAGCAACAATTGTACCACCATCGCTCTCACGCTCACCTTCATCATCAGCACCATCCTTCTGATCATAATCATCATGATCATCACGATCATCATCAGGACAGAGAAAAGCCTGAAGACAGCCATGAGGACCGTCATCAAGGAACAACCACTCGAACAGCCACTTGACCCGTCGTGCGTGCCTCGGCATCTTGCCCATCTTGACGCAAGCCTGGAACGCCTCTGACGTCATGGTGTCGCCCGGCGGTGCGCTGTCTGGCAGCAGCGGCCGCGCCTCGTGTGCTCCTTCGCCGCCGCTGGCGTCGTCGTCATCATCCAGCACATGACTCACATGTCGTGCCGCCAGAGCTTGGGCGGTGCCGGCAGCATCACTGCTGGCTGCGGCTTCCGCAGCGGCAACCACTTTTTCTGCGTCATGTCGGGCATTGCTGGCGGCCAGTTGGTGCCTTTCATGGACCGGCAGGCGACTCCAGTGGTGGAGCAGGTCGCGCTCTATCCGGGCCATCACCACCTCCTTTTGTGTGTCCTCCTCCTCCTCCTCTTCCTTGTCCTCCTCCTCCTGTGTGTTCTCCTCAGCCATCATCATGAGCTCTCTCGGTTCAGATGGAAATTCCCAATTTCATTGAATAGTACAAATTTTCAGAGTGAAAACGAAAAAAATTCAGTTTTATGAAACATTACGATACGACAATAAAGAAAATTATTTTCTCTGTGCAGTCAGCATTTTATTAAGTGAGAGTTCACTGTGAGTACAAATCAGTCTGAGTACCTGCAGAGAGGCAAGCCTAAAGAAGATAGAATTGAGCAGCTAGTGAACAAGGACATCAGGAATGCAAACCATCTGCCATGATGGTGTGTGATTGATGGAAGCCACCAGTCATGGAGGCATGAGCGTGTGTTTGCTGACTCCAGAAGTGCAGCAGGCCTTGCTCAATCTGTGCCATCATCATGATCCTCCCTTCCACCAGCTTCTTCGCGTCCTCTTTGTCTCTTGCTTACTCCCAAGCGGGAATTTGAATACATTTCATTCCTTTCATTCCAATCATTCCCTTGATGTTTCGAAATTTCGAAAAATGTTTCGCAATGTTTTCGAAATTTTTTATTACAAATTGTTTATCTCAAATCCTTTTGAGATGGAGGACCGGCCGACTCACCTGCTTTTGCAGTCCACGAAGGACAGCAGGAGCGCACCGGTCTCGTCGCTGCCGCTGGTGCAGCAACAGCAAGAGATCATGATGGGACCGCTACAGCACCACACGGACGCCACCAGACGGAAGCCCGAGATTTTGGTCATCTACACCGGAGGCACCCTCGGCATGAAGCGTGACGCCACCGGGCGTCTCCAGCCCGTCAAGGGTTACCTCAACGCACAACTTGTACTCTTTCCCAATTTTATTCTTATACTATTCTTAAAAGAATTTAAAAAATAATTTCTTATTTTCTATAAATTTATCCAATTTCCGAAATATTTTAGATATTCCGAAAGAAAATGGATGTGGTTGCCAATATCTGAGAATGAACAAAACTGACTGATGGCATGGGAAGGCGTCGATCGAAGCGCAGAAGGACCCGCGAGTGCCGGCCTACGACATCATCGAGTTCGATCCTCCGATAGACTCCTCTGACATGGAGCCATCGGGTATGATGCGCTTGCAGCATCACACGAGACCTTAAGGGGATGTGTACTTGACTTACATTGCGTGACGCATTGTTCCTATCAGACTGGGTATCGATCGCGACCATCATAGAGAAGCATTACTGGGACTACAGCGGATTCCTGATCATCCATGGAACCGACACCATGGCTGTACCGATTCCCTGCCATCTTTCTCAACGTGCCGACTTGTTGTTTGGTCTGACGGCTTGTCCTGGTGCGGCTGCAGTACACGGCATCTGCGCTCTCCTTTATGCTGGAGAACCTGGGCAAGACGGTCGTTCTGACTGGATCACAAATTCCTCTCGAGAACTCTATCACCGACGCTCGAAGGTTCGCTCTAGTGTTGCCCTCACTCTTGTATACAGTCGCTAAGCCCCTACCGATGTACTCCAGGAATCTGATTGCGTCTATGATCATAGCGCGCGAGATTGATATTCCAGAAGTCATCATCTTCTTTAACAATAAGATTCTTAGAGGCAACCGCTCATCCAAGGTTGATAATTGGGGTACGCACTCGAGTGGATGACCCAGGAAGAATCAATGTACAGAATCTAAAGTAGAGTTCTCCATTCTTGTAGGAGTTGCTGCATTTGAGTCGCCTAACTATCCGCCTCTTGGAGCACTTGGTGTAGATATACAGATTGATTATCGATTCACTACCAGCCAGCCGAAGGGTATTCTTGATCTCCCTATTGCTTTACCTATCCATAGGAGTTAAAAATGATGACCTTGCAGGAAGGTTCAAAGTGTGGAAGGAACTCAACACCCGGATCGCAGTGCTGCATCTGGTGCCCGGTTTCGATGTTAAGGTACTTACGATCGTAGCCTACTATTTGTCACCCACTTGCGTTATTCACCAATTGTGGTTCGGACCTTAGGTGGTCGAAAACTTGCTGCTGCCTCCATTGGAAGGGCTTATTGTAAAGAGCTATGGTTCCGGTACGTCTTTGCTTTCAATACCGCTGAACACGTGCATCTCTGACATGCAACGGAACAGGAAACGCACCGTCACGGAAGCGGGGCTTGATAAACGCGTTGCAGGCGGCCATTGCACGCGGCGTAGTCGTGGTCATCACATCTCAATGTTACAAAGGTACAGCAGAGCCCGTAACAGTTCTGTGCGTGTAATCATTCTCAAACGTACGTCCATTCCATACTCCACAGGGCGGGTGCGACCGGCGGACTATGCCACAAGTTTGGGCTCCAGCGGAGCTATCATCGGTTGCGACATGACCACTGGTACGCTGGTTGCCAGTGGACCATCAATTCTTCCATCATGGGTCTCATTATTCATTGCAGAGGCGGCTGTGGCGAAGCTGTCGTATCTTCTGGGGAAGGGATACCCGCGAGAGACGGTGCGCGCACTCATGTTGACCTCCCTCCGAGGGGAGCTCACTGTCGAAGAGGCCAAGTTGTGACAAGGCCTTGCAGCACAGATGATCGAGCTTTCACTTATTTATTCTTGTCATGAAGTACAATTTTTTGCGTGGTTTCATATTTCGCAAATGATTTGTGGAATTCTGAAACACTTTTGTTTTTCGAAATTGTGCCCTTGCCATAAAAAAGGCCATGTCGGTCTCGTGAAGTAGCCCTGAAGAGAATTGACCACGCACCAAGATGACGATGTCCAGCACCGACGTTGTGAAGCATATGTATGCGCTCTTTGGCGCCGGCGACTTCGAGAAATGGCTCGACCTGTTGTCTGATGACTTCGTCTGCGACATGTGCAGCCGGCGCACACCCTATGGTGGCGTTCACAAGGGAAAGGAGCAAACGCTGATGAAAGAGACCAGCTCCATTGCATTCACCACCTTCAATCCCCACACGTTCGTCTCCGAGGGAGCATGTGCTCAGCTTCTGCAAGATGGTGGGCACCGTGAAAGCGACGGGCAAGCAGATCGATGTGGAGGCGGTTCACCACTCGCGGGTCGTAGAGGGCAAGTTGGTCTCCGTGCGCGAATGGTTGAGTGACACCCAGCAGGTCGCGGAAGCCTACAAGCCCTGAAGAGAGTTTGGTTTCCTTTGATCTTCACAATAAATCACGCCTACGACAAGGCAGAACGCAACCGCGGCTGCGTCATAGCTATTCTCGAATTCCCTCCACTCTCACAATATTAGATCTGCTTGTTGAAAATGCCTTGATGTATTCTTGCTTCTTCTGATGTTCACCTTTGTGTAACCACCGAGGTGAAGTTGATTGTGACTGCATGTGATCATGTTTCAAGCGGTAAAACAAACCAACACAGTGATGAAGGCATCCTTGATACCAAGCCAGTCGCCAGAATGACCGGTTGGGAGCGTTGACGATTTACGCTAGTTCCCTTCGAGAGGGTAATGGATCTGATCTCTTGCCTGTTGCTGAAGATGATGATGCTCGTACCGCCAAGATCCAGTACTTCCTTTGCTTGCTCGTGAACAACAAGAAGCTTGGTGGGCCTCACACGGCGGGTGATCTCCCGCGCGCTGATGTCACAGGCGAAACTCGATCAAGTTGCGCAAGTCTTGTGGAAGTTGAGAGGTCATGGAATCAGTTCATCGTCTCTTTTGGCTTCTTGCATTCCCTGCCGTCGAACTGCCCTTAGTTCC
Source organism: Acanthamoeba royreba (assembly GCA_000826365.1). Classification (NCBI taxonomy): domain Eukaryota; phylum Discosea; order Longamoebia; family Acanthamoebidae; genus Acanthamoeba; species Acanthamoeba royreba. The sequence continues at coordinate 736 of CDEZ01022438.1, read as the reverse complement.
CTCTTCCTCTTGCTCCTTTCCTTTATCGGAGTCCATGTTTGCCTTGTCTTCCTCCATCTCATCCGCTTCCTGATAAGCGGCGAACCATCGATGAAGCGCCTCAAAGATGACGATCTCGCTTGCCTGTAGCTCCTTATCGGCCAGGATCGACTTCATGCCCTCCACGGCAAGACGAGGCCAATAGGAATGCTGTAGGATGGTGGCAGAATGTTTGCGGATGAACGCCAGGCATCGAGCAGCGAGTGTCGCACACCACTACTGATCTACGATGGTCGTCATGATAAGTTCCAAACGATGAGGAGGTTATCCACTGTGAGGTGGTTACTTACGTAGTCCGCCACCATCTTCTTCAACTTGTCGAGCTCATACTGTTCGAGTACAGCGATCATCAGACGTTGTTGAAGTGCCGCCACTCAACTCAGTCCAGTCTACCTGATCAGTGTAGATGAACTTGAGCAGCTGGCGGAAGATGTGTGGCACAGACTCGATCCTTCCACTGTCCACCGTTGAGCGTCTCCACCTGGGCCGCAGCGGCGCCCACCAGACCCGAGGCGTTCTTTGCTGGATTGATGTCGGATANGATCACATCGTTCTGCATCAGCAGGACGCCGTCCTCGTTGACTACAAAGACCGCGCCGGCGCTGAACAGCGGGCAGCTGGTGGTAGTGGAACTTGAGTACGATGCTGGTGAGCGTGTCAAGCGTGAGGCCGGCTCCGGCGATGATCTCCAGGGTGT
>CDEZ01022437.1:12592-25248 GCA_000826365.1 Acanthamoeba royreba | reverse complement strand
TGCTTATTCGCCGCCGCCACGGCATTCGTTCCCACAGCGTTCGTTCTTTTTTGTGCTTCTTCGCCTCCATCTCGCACCCCGATGTGCGCCTCCTCCCCTGCGTTATCATCCCACCATCCACCACCACCATCACCACCATCATCACCATCCACCACCAGTGGTCAGCGAGGCCGCTACTTCGTAGGAAGAGAGGAGAAACGGAGGGAAAAGAGAGAGAGAGAAGAAGACCATTCTCGTGGGGGTGAAGGGGTGAAGGGAAGGGGTTACCTTCTTGGCGGAGGAGCGGCGGGGTAGCTTGGGTTTGGTTTTCTTGAATTTGTGGAAGGTGCGTTGGCAGATGGGGCAGCTGCGGCTCTTGAGGGCCCACTCCTGGATGCAGGTCCAGCACACCACGTGCTCGCAGCAGTCCAGCTTGCCCTGATACCGCAGCTCCACCAGCTCCACGAGGCAGATGCAGCACTCCTCCTGCTGCTCCTCCTCCTCCACCGCCGCCGCCCCAGCCCCCAGCAGCTCCCCCTTACGTTGCTGGAAGAGCACATGCTCCCCGCCCTCCTCGTCGGACATCTCTGACCCGATGGGCCCATCCTTTCGATCCGATCCCGCGGGATGGTGCGGGGGGCGGCGTGTCCGCAGCAAGAAGGAGAACGTGCCTCGTCCCCGGGCGCGTCCCGCCCCCTCGGCTCCACCGCCAACCTGTTGTTGTTGTTGTTGTTGTTGTTGTTGTTGTTGTTGTTGTTGTTGTTGTTGTCGTTGATGTGGTGGCGGGGGTGGTGGCTGCTGATCTGTTCGTCCGATGAACGACACCAGCCCCCGCACCGCCCGCATCCTCTCCTCCTCGCCTCTTCTCTTTCTTCCTCTTAATCCCCTAATAATAATAATAATACCCTATCTAGTTAATTGTGGAATGGACACAGAGAGGTGCACGAATTTGTAGAGCAGATATCTCTCTCTAAAAATCTGTAGGATATATGATGTTACTGGAGTATCGTATCTCTCTCTCTGTGGGAGGATGGGGTGGTTTGATAGTGAAAGAATGCATGGTATGTACGCCCCAAAAATGTTGGTTTTAATTTCTTTTTATCTTATTTTTGCTCCCAACGCAGCTAGCGTCGGAAGAATTGGAGCCTTGTGGAGTGTTGAGCGCTAAGACTACCTGGTGTTTTCACGCAGCCACGAGGAAAGGTACGCAGCCTCGACTGATGCGTTTGTTGGTGGTGACTACAGATGATACCCACTGTTATCAGTTGTCTCTGCGCAGTGCATGATTGATGATTGCACCTGCATTGTCTCCTCAAGCCATGATGGCCTGGCCTGGGGGTTCTCACCCACATTTTCCTGGCTCCTTCAGGTTCCCAGAGCCGAGAACCAATGATACAGAGTAATTGTACTTCTCAGCAGAACCATGCTGAGCAATCCCCAAATCCGGATCATTGTGCAGATGTTCAACTCAGTCTTTGTATTTATTGGAATCTATTCTCGGCCCCTAACCAGAACGAATCTCTTCCTTCTTTCGCAACCGCTCCTCCCACTCGATGAGGATTTGCATCTTCGAGTCGAGTGCTCGCTGGCATTCCACTTCCAGCTTTGCTCGAAGCATGCACTCCATCTCCTCCATGCGGCGTGAGAGTTCCTGGTCCAGGCGTTGACTCTTTTCCGCCAGATCTTGTTCCATAGAGACCAACGCACGTCCCTTCTCGTACAACTCAGTGATGGTTTGGTTCAGGGATGCCTCTCGTTGACTAAGCTCTTCGTTCTTGCAGCTCCACTCTTCATCGCGCTGTCTGGCTTCCTCAAACAGATGCTCCTCCCACTCCAGCAGCTTTCGTTCCCTCTCCTCAAGTTCTTTGCGATGCTCGTCCGTATGGCTTTCGCACATGGATGTGGAGCGCTCGCGATCCCCTCGCTCTCTCGTTTTGCGTGCTGCTGCTTGAGACCTCCCTCGATTAGAAAGTTCGCCGAATTCATCGAAGGGGTGTGCCTCATCGGGAAGGGCCAGTGAACTGGGATCAAGCGACCCGAGCATCTGCTTCAGTTTATGAGTTTCTTCATCGTGAAGCTCGGCTTGTTCCGTTGGAAGGACAAGCTCCAAAGCTAGAGCTTGATTTTGCCGTCTATCGTCAGACATCCTCGTATCCTCCATGCTTGACTTGTTCTTTCGCTTGATGTGGGTGTTGGGGGTCGGATCGCTCTCTTCTCCCAGTTGATCCAGAGCGAGGTCAGCGCCAGCAACAAGCTCCTGTGAGGAACATACATCAATCATCATCCGCGGGGGGGGGGTCGGGTTGTGCTCGTACCCTTAATGCATCAAGTGACTCTTGGGCTTCACTGGTGGGACTTCTCTTGGGCGTGTCAGTGAAGCTACGCTTGCGTTCCAGCGCCTTCTTCGTGGATAGACCCAACTCAGTTTCGGAGTTGCTGAGGCTGCTGTCGCGATGGGAGTCCTCGGCATCACGTGACCCGGAATGTGAACGCCGTGGCTTCGAGGACTCTGCGTTATGCCTGTCGTCCCGAGAAGCGTGCTTGGACGCCTTCCGTGCATTAGGAGATCGTTCTCGATGGTGATGATATTCTCCGCTGCGAGGCCTGCGACTGGGCTTACTTCGGCCACGAGCTTCCTCGCTTATGGCGGTGCGGGAGCTGTTGGAATTGTTCGATTCGGTGGACTCAGGCCGTTGAGTCCCGTTGGTTTGAGAAGTAGCGTCCCCACCATCCCTGTTCTTGTAAGGCCGGCGCTCCCTGGGGGTGATAATGGCGCTGCCGCCACTGTGGCTGGGATGTTTCTCAGAGGGGGTGTCCTTGGGACCTGCCTTCCCACTTGTGGGCAACTTGGATCCACTACGCTTCTTCTCCTTCTTCTTGACGCTTCGCTTTTGCTTGGGTTCTTTCGCGTTCACCTCGACCATGATGGGAAGCTGGGGACGCATGGCCCAATGGGTTGAGGTGAGTCATGTTGAATCGTATCGCAGCACGAGCGAGGATAATAACCTTGGAATGGATAGCTTGTCGTACTGCCGGCACCTCACTGAAGCGGTTGAACTCCACAGTCAATGTCTCCTACATCAAGTTTAGACCTCTCTCTAGTCGTGCAGATAGGAAGAAGGAGCGCTACCCCGTTAACGGACAATACGAAGTCGTCGAGTTTATTCTCGTGGAGCTGTGGTACGGCCTGAAAGATCAAACGCTATACACCGAAGGGAGTTAGTTCTCAGCTCCATTGGCAAAGAGAAGCATACCTTTGTTCTGTCGATAGTGCTGTTTCCAGGGATCGCTATTGCATGTTCCTCATAAGAGAGACCACCTTTATGCGCAATCGACACTGCCGCCTGCACACAACGCCCACCGAGCTCAATAAACCAAGTCTCCAGGTAGGGAAACTAACACTACGCACTGTTATCTGGATATCTTCTTCTCTTCCCCTAAAACCTTCGACATTGTGACCAGCACTATGACTTCGTGCGCGAAGAGGGTCCGCCAAAGGAACTTCACTCACCGTTAAGATGGGGGCACTGCCGACGTTGACGATCACTCTTCTGCCTTATTGAGGATAGATTCTTACCTTAGTGGCGTGGAAAGTGGAGGAGGATGCGGTGAAGCCAAGGCCATGGCAGCCCTAACTTCTGACATCCTTTGGTCGATGTCGTTTGCCTGCGCCTGTATCGCGTGCAGCAGCTTTGTCATCCGGATCCATGCTGTATTCAAGTCCTCCATCTTGCCCGACCGCTCCCGTTTTTGATACTTCAATATTCCTCTGTGTCAAGGAGGGGCTTCCTTTAGAGGTCCTTACGATCTAGAGCTTGGGCGGCTTCCCCTCAGGAGACCGTTCCCTTGTTGTCGCAACGGTCGTTGCTCCCGGGTTTTACCCCCGATTGTATCTAAATTCCTTGCATTCCAGATACCAGAACAGAAGCAGCCAGAAGCTGCTAACGCTTCCGGTCGGCTAGCCGGTTGCAGCGAACTGTGGCGCTGGTCCCCAAGTAGAAAAGGGACCACCAATACTTAACTGGGCTTCAACACACACAACCCATCCACTCCAGTGTACAATGAATCACCGCTTCATGAAACCCGAGGTGCCGAGTTCCGACTACACCGCCTTCCTCCGCAACTTTTCGCCAGAGGCCGTGGAGGAGCGCATGCGACACCAGGACGAACAGCTGGTCCTCATCGCTCGTACTCTCGACCGCACGCTCGCTGTGGCCGACGACGTAAGCGCCGAGCTCAGTCGACAGGGAGAGCAACTGCAGCGCATTGAACACAAGGTCGACAATGTGACCTCCACCATGGACTCCGGCACCCACCGCATTCGCGACCTCCTCCGACGGCAGAAGGAACACTGGCGAACGGCCCTCGTCGGTTCCAGTGCTGCTGGTGCCGTGGCTGGTATGGCACTGGTCCTCGTCGTACTCCTCTGATCAAACCCAGCGTCTGTCCGCCTTTTCTCCTCACCTTCTCACTGTACAATGTCACGCACATTGTAAATGGCTGTAAATACACACAAGGACCCACTCGGATGGATTGGGTCAAATGAAAACACTACACAAGGATCCTTCATTGATTGGTCTCGAATGATGGGACATCACAACCGCTCATCATCGCTTCTGCCACTTGAGGAATTTGATCAGCACGCCTGTGAGGATGAGGAAGATGAAGTAGAACCCAAGCAGCAGCATGGAGTCCCGAACCATGTTATCCGACGAGAAACTCACCTAGACGAAGAGGCTGTGAGTTAGGTGTCGTTTGTGAGTAGCACCAGGTGGTGGCCGTGTAGACGTACCGAATCAAGGAACGCGTCTCCAGTAGTGATGGAACAATATTCCTTGGTGACTCCATTAGATATGGGTACCTGAACGTACTCATGGCCAGAGCAGTGCAGACTAAGACCATCGAACTCATTGATCATCAAAACTTCCAGCGAGAACATGTTGACGTCTGCTCGGCCAAGGAGAGTGAGATCTGAACTGATAAGGTACAAAGGGAAAGCGGTACCTATGTAGTGGAGCCAGATGACCCATCCGCCCATCTCATCGCGAGTGATGAGGAACCCAGCCATCAGCGAGAAGATCGAGAAGAAGATTGCTGTCGTTACATCCCCACCCAGGCATGAGTAATGAGTGAAGCATCGCCATTAACAGTTTCAGCGTACCACAGAGAGAGTTGGCTACAACCAGGTTCGGCGACAGTAGGGCAATAACGTGGCATAACGATATGGCCAGCAGGTTGGAAAGGAGGAAGATGGCGAAGAAAATGAAGTACTTGCCCGCGTCGTACTGCAATCCAGAAATGAAATAGACCGGGATGGTGTAGAGTACAGCCGTGCAGAGAGCGAAAGGCAGTTCGGGAAGGATGACGTTGCAGGCATAAATGATTGAGTTGTATGTCCTTGCGGCGTGCTCCCGATAGAACACCGCCCGATCACTGAGGATTTTGGCGATGGATGCTGCACAAGATCTCTACTTAGTTCATGCGTGGGTCATGACCCTCCACAGAGCAAGGAGGATATGCGTACGCATGGCAAGTAGATCGCAGATAAGAAGAGAGAAGAAGATGACTGCAGACCTCTGCGTTGCTCCGGCATTGTTGTTATCCATTTGAAGGAAGAGAGTGCCCATGATGACGCCCAGCACCAGTGGGCCTATGATCTTGTTCCAGAATTCTGATGGAGTACGCCATACGGCCTTGAAGCTGCGCTTGGTGATCTCCGTGAATTGAACGTGAAAGGGGTTGGCGTATCGTCCTTTCGTGCGTTCCTTTATCTTCTTCCATCGCCGCCTCAGGCGTCCTTTCGTTTCCTTTTCCTGCTGCAGGGGATAAATGCCCTTCTCTAACTTGGCTTCAGTCTCTGTACAGAAACTTGAGCTCTTGTATGCCTCAACGAATTCGTCGCTATCCCCTGACTGGCCGTTTGGAGAATGTTCAGCTCCGGTCGCAGTAACGGTAGGGACTTCTTTGGGCAATTGTACCGTGTGTTTTGAGGTCTCAGTATCCTTCTTCTTGGCTGCGTTAGGGATGCCAGCCCCGGTAGCTTCGAGGATAAACTCAGCAGGGTTTTGGTTGGGTTTGATGTGGCATCCCATGTCAGCAAAGTAATCCAATAGCACTGAGCAATCGCCATCGCCTTTTCCAATCGGCCCGAAGTAGGTCATGTAGCCGCCTTTACATCGAAGATACAGATTCAGGATCTTGCCTTTCTACTACACTTCCCTCATGCAAGTAGGTACGTACCCTTCTTTAGGAGGAGCAGATGCGTGAACATACTGAAGAGCGTTGCTGACGGTTGGTGAATTGTGCAAATCACTGAAGTGCCACGAGCTGCGATATTCTTGACAGCCTTCATCACCCTCTCGGCACCAAAGGAGTCCAGACCGGAAGTGGGCTGTTGGGAAAAGTCAGACAACCACCAAAGAGAGGCCAGGACGGCAGAGGTGGGCACCTCGTCAAGGAAGAGAATAGCGGGATCAGCAGCCATCTCAACTCCTATGGTGACGCGTTTTCGTTGATCTGCTGAGATTCCATCCAATGAAGAAGATCCTATAACTGTGTGAGCTTGTCCTTCAAGTCCAAGCAGTCGTAGAAGACTCTTTGCGTATTTGAGCTTTTCTTTCTTGGGTATACTATGTGGGACACGGCACTGTATCCCAATAACGTAAGACAAAGGTACAGCGGTATGTTAGTGTCGAACACGGCAAACATACCATGGCACTGAATTGCAGGGCTTCGAGGACGGTCTGAGTAGGATTGTGTATATCCTGCTGCTCAACGTAGCCGATGACGCGGTTAAGATTGCTGTCAGCTTTGCGGCCGTTGATAAGGATTTCACCATGAATCTTGCCTCCAGTCTTTCTTCGTGCTAGCACATCCAACAGCGTGGACTTGCCTGCGCCGGACGAACCCTGATGGACAAGATCAGGAAACAGAATCTGTGGTACCACAGAGTTGATTGGACCAGGTACACACCATCAGGGCAAGTAGCATCCCTGGCTTCACGTAGCCATGGACGTTGTGGAGCAATTGGAGATCTCTCTTTTTCAGGCCCTTGCGCATTTTGACTGAATAATTGAGATGATTCCACGATAGGAACGCACCAGAAGGCGAGAGGTCATCCGCCGCTTCCGTCGTCCTAATTTCTTCTGATTCGTCTGTGTTTTCTGCATGATGGACGCGTTTATCTATCTATCGTTCTCGCTCATCTAGGTTGCGCTTGAGAAAGTACCTTGTTCGAGTTCCTTTTCCTTGCCTCTCTTCTTCTTGTATTGAGAGAGATCGATTTCAGTAATATCGCCCTCGTAATCGTGTTCGGCCATGGGTGCCGGAGGTACCTCAGGATATCTTCGACACCATAAATGAGTTGATGAGTGCTAACCAGAAGGAAAAGGATACTTACCGCACAAACTGAAGTGCGAGATACGCCAGAATAGTGAAGATCAACCACCAGGCGGCGACAACCCCCATCATGATCCACCGTAAATCACTCACATCAAGGATATCAAAATCCTGCACCGCGAAAGTGGTTCCAGAGGTAACTGGACACACTTGTTTGCCCTCGAATCCGTTCGGATAGGATTCGTTGAAGTTGGATATCGTCGTAGGAGGCTGAAGCTCGCTTTCTTTACACCTGTACCGTGCATCAAATAGCTCGTTGGCGGCAAACCCCTGAAAAGCGTAGGCTAACGTGCAAGGCTGGAACTTAGCAGGCGCGCATAGCGATCACAGGAGGTTAGAACGTACACACTGGGTTTGCCCAGTAAAACCAAATCCACCAGCCAGGTATATCCGTCTGTTGATCAAATGGAGCAGATGAGCACGATCTGTTTCGGGTGGGTAGGTCCAAAAAAAGACGGACACGTACCCGAGTAATCATGAATCCGGATATGAGAAGATAAAGAGCGAGCAGGGATGGGCCAGTTCCCTGGGCTGCAACAAGATCTTTGGACCAAGACGCCACTGCCCGAGAGAATGCGCGAAACATCTGATCCGAGATAGTAAACCAGATGAGCAAGCAGGCACAGCGAATGAGGCGGATATGCTTACGAAGTAATAAACAATGCACATCAATAAAAAGTAACCGAAGCGGCCTCCGTCGTCAGCGTCATTGAGTCCGACCATCCAATAAGCGATGGAACTGAACAAGGCACCTTCGATGATCGTCATCGGAGCCTAGAATGAATGTCGCGTATGAGTGCATTGAAAGAGAAAGGTGGAGGGGGCGATATAGGAGATAACGTACATCAGCGAGGATATTTGCGATGAGGTAGGGAAGAGGTTTGTAGTACTTCCCGTCTCTTTGTCTATAGAATACGTTGCGTTCCATGAGTAGCGATGGAAGAGCATTGGTAGAGGTAAACGAGAAAAATCCCATCACGACGAACATGACGCCCATGCGGGTGCGGGCATCTCGTTGGGTGTCGCCCAGACGTAAGAAGAGAATGCCGAGGAATAACGCTATGAAGAGGGTTCCTATAATGCGCGATCTGTTGGTGTCCATGTCTGCGAAGAACTTGGGTAAGAGTCCTCATCCTCACTCACTACCATGAGGTTCAGGTTTATACCTCGCCAGGCCTTGATGAAGGATCGTTTGGTCAACACCCAAAACTGCCACCAAACCGAGGTCGGATAGCCAGCGGAGTTGCTGTAGTCAACCTTTGTCAACTCCTCGATCTTAACTTGGTCCTGCAGGTTGCACATCAGCCACACTGGATACTTCATGATGTGTTACAACGAACGTACATTGTCCTTGATTGGAGAACCCGGAATCGCTGTTGGCTCGTCCATGAGTTCTTTGATGCGCTTCTTGACCAGGGTGCAGTAGGACGACTCTTTGTACCGATCTACAAACTCGTTGGGTTTGAGCCACTCGAACTGGTCATCGTCATCCAGCTCCCTATACTTTTGCGGTAAGGGACAGGAACCCGTGCCGCTTTCTACGACCTCCTCTGAAGTTGAGAATGGAGGCAAGTTAGGATAAGGGCCAATTTGATTTGAAGAAGGGGATAAGGTCAGTACGCAGGAACTCAGCGGGATTGACATGGCTCGGACAGCGATAGCCCAGGCTCTCAAAGTGCTCGAAGGCATCCTTCTTAGAACCCAGGAATGCGATCTCGCCGTGTGTGAGGATCATCACATTGTCAAAGAGGTTGAATACGTCGTAGCTTGGCTGCAGAAGCGACACGAGTGCTGTCGTTCCCATGTTCACCATTGATCGTAAGGCGCGCAGGACGTCATAGGAAGCGGAAGAGTCCAAGCCCGTGGTAGGTTCATCCATCAACAAGATGCTTGGATTCTTGCTTGTCTCGACGCCTATGGTGAGGCGCTTCTTCTCTCCTCCGGAGAGTCCGCGTAATAGAGCGTCGCCAACAACCGTATTGGCACGATGAGAGAGACCTAGAAGCTGCATCGTGGCTCGTACATGTTCCTGTCGATCCTGCTTCGAAACGTGGCGGGGCATCTGGCAGTCGACAGCGAACTGCAAGGTCTTTGACTGTCAGCTGAGCTATAGGCAGCAACACGCGGCAAACCCCAAGTGAGACCTCTCATGACTCCGATCTATATCAGCTCTGATGCAGAGGACGAATGCACGGTACCAATGTGGACGTCGTCCTGCGGCACGAAGCTGACATCCTGATGGAAGGTGCCCTTGCGTGGATCCTGGCCATTGAAGCTCAGCGTGCCGGTGACCTTGCCGGTGCGAAGGCGATTGGCCAGGAGTTTCAGCAGCGTCGACTTGCCGCAGCCCGGCGCCCCCAAGATAAGGGTCATCTGGCCGGGACACAGATAAAAGCTGATGTCGTGAAGTAGGTCCTTCTTCTGCTTCTTCTTGTCGGCCGCAAAGCACAGGCATGCGCTGTATACATCGTTGTGGCGGCGAGAAGGAGGCAGGGCTTTGATGGTATAGCTGAGATTCGAAACGGCCACGGAAATCGAGCGAAAGTTGGGTGCCTTCTTGCGGCGCTCCTGCAGGACGTAATCCTTGAGGGGCATGTACTCGTTTCCTTTGATGTGCACCTGCGGTTCGTCGTCAGCATCACCTTCTATGCTGCTTTCATCTGCGGCGTCAATCTGTTCGGAGACATAGCACCGACGGAACGAACAGTTAGTACATATTTCTGCTAATAAGAGTCCAAATGAGGTAGCGTTTGGATGGAATGATGGATACGTCTGAAACGGAGTCCTGGAGGCGTTGGGTGTCCTGCAGGCCTTCGTCCTCGATACCGGTCGGAGATGGTGAGGAAGACGAAGAACTCTCACCAGACGAGCTGTCCATCTCCTGGTCTCTGGGCTGGTAAGTGCCAAAGCAGCAGAGTGTTTCGTGTGGTGTAGGTGTGCGGGAGTGAGTGCAGAAGGAGACAGTTGGTGACGATGCTTGTCGTCCTTTTATCACTCCCCGGCAGGTTTAAGCAGCAAAGGACACGAAAAGCGGCAAGGATAAGAATGCAAAGAACGTTAGGCATAGCTTCCACTAGGATTCCTTAAATTACTTACGACGCAGTTTTCAAAAAAGTGGTGCTTCATTTTGAGATCATCTGCCTACCTGGATCAAGGTGTAGGACTAATGGACCGGAGCGACTCCGGCGTATCGGCGAGTATATAGCTCATCACGGCCAGGGCTGCTACGGAACGGCGGACGCCATCATAGTTGAGCGCGGTGATGGTGTCCTGTTCGCGCAAAATACGGTTGGACGTGAGAAGAAAGGTACGATCGGGCAGGTGTACGCGGGCACTTACGGCATTGGTGTGGTGGTAGTTGAAGTAGTACGCAGACCCTTTGTTGTCCAGCAGAGAACCACCTGGAATCGTCATATGGAGTAAGTAAGGTGTGCATGCATAGATGACGGTGAGTCAGTGCCTGGCACGCCCGCCTCCACGAGCGGAGCGTTATCCACTGTTGTGCCGGCTCCTGGAACGACGTCTCCCGCATGGATGGGTTCGAGCAGTTCTAAGCAAACGGGAAGAAGATGTCACGCCACTCAAACGGAGATAATCACCATATATCATATGCAAATACCCGAAATGTTGCGGATGATCGCAAGCCCAGCTTCGCTGCCGGTGAAGCCAAAGCCATATGGATTGAACTGTTCGTGTCAGAGCGATTGTAAGTATCACTGATGTTTCCACTACCGCATCCAAGGCTGTACATTTCCACCATCAGATTCAATGGCGATCTGATGATTGTCCAGTTCGTGGTAGTGCTTCTCCTTGTAAGTAGCAGCACCTCGCCCGGTCATCTTGGGATGTTCTCGTTAGGAACCCCTTTTAAGAGAAGCAGTAGCGGTTCGTACCTCCTCATCGGCCCAACCAATGAACCGTATAGTCCGGCGCGGACGAGTAATTTTTCCCTCTTCAATCAGGGCATTGATCAGGCGCGCCGCTTCCCACGCTGTGCCAACCCAAGATGACGAGCAGGCATCAGGCACCACTCCTTTGTGGAACAGCAGGTAAGAGAGGAATGTCTCCAGACATACCACAAAAGAAGCCTGCACCATCATCCACCGCTCCTGTTCCAACGTCCCAAGAGTCGATGTGGCCTGGTAACGCACGTCACAAATTCATAAGAAGTTACATTGGCTGAAGATGGTGGACGAACCTACCTCCAATCAAGACTACACCTTCAGGCTGAGTCCGGCCTGGAACTTCAGCTAGCACGTTTCTCGAAGAGACCTAGGAATGGAATCGTTGTTATAATCCTTGCGCAAAAAGGATGCGAAAGGTAATGTGGCACATTGGTAGGTAGGATCTGAGCGTCCATGCGGAGCGTGACACGCACTGCCTGACCTCTCTTCTGAAATCGACTGAACATCTCGCTGTCCTCCACCGTGATTGCTTCAATGGTGTTAGCACAACTCAACAGGTAGGCTGCTGATGCATGGGTGTCCTGTACCGGCTGCCGGAATGCGGGTTTGCTTGCCGGAGTAGTTGACCCCTCCGGTGTGGGTGGTGTAGAGTGAATAGGGCGTAACTGAGCGGACTAGTACTGCCACGGCACCCACCTACGGAGCATAATGAGCATTTGAGGGACGATCGGGGTCACACTAAGACAAAAAGCGTGGAAGAGGTACAGCGGACGCGGCGTCAGCACCACGGGAGCGGTACGCAACGGTCTCCCCATAAGTGGTAAAGGGGACATTGAAGAGGACAATGTTGCCTCTGGCTTTCTCCGCATTGGCGTTCAGCTCATCGAAAGAACTCACCTAGAGCGCTCCCCGATGAGCGAGGGTATCGTGCAACATGATCCTATACAAAGTCAGGTCCGTACAACAAACACGTTGGCCGTGATGCCCTCCGGTCCGGTGCCCAATGCCTTGCCTGCGGATATGCCCGATCGGGCAGTTAGTACACGCGTCCATCCAGCAGTGCATGTCAGAAGAGCAAGAGCAGTCGTGCCGAGGCCGAGTACAGCGAGGCTGGCGCGGCGAGGCTCGATGAGCTCCAGAGACTCGTGTCCTCTTCGCCAGTTGATGATTCCATCCACCTGCTCCCCACGCACGTTGGCCAGCCCATCTCTGGCCAGCGCCTGCTCACCTCCACCCGTCATTCGAGACGTGAGCTGATGCGGATGCGTCATCGGACCTCCCCCCTCCCTTTACTACAAGACCACCACCGCCACCCCTCCCACCTGGAGCATCCAGTCGATGGCCTTGACCTGATTCTCGCTGCCCCTGCACCCC
>CDEZ01022437.1:0-12457 GCA_000826365.1 Acanthamoeba royreba | reverse complement strand
GGGGGTGGGGGATAAGGTACGAGAAGCGGGGGCCGAAGGTGTCGCAGAGGAATTCGAGCTTGGCCAGGTCCGTACAGCAGAGCGCTGCCTTGGTTAACTCGGCCGCCTCCCGCTCGTACGGCCTCTCCCCTCCGCCCCGCCCCGCCGCCACCAGGTGGCCCACCATCACCACCGCCACGAGGAGCAGGAGTACGAGTCGTCCTGTCCGTACCCCCCGTCCGTGTGCACCTGCCCGCGCCATCTTCACACTCCAGTAGTACACACGCACTGCGGTGCCTCTTCCTCTTTCTCTCACTCGCGAGCGATATCAACACCACGGTGGTGGTGGTGGTGGTGATGGACCAATGCGAGCGGCCACACAAGGGAAATCACAGAGTTGAGTTATGATAGGAAGTTCCCTTACATGCGGGAGGACGACGAGGAAGGCAGAAGGGTAGACCACGCGCCGGGACCGAATACAGCGGTCATTCCCTCGGGGTGTTCTAGAGAAAGAGGAGTCAGCAGGATTGGTCATCCTGTGAGGAATGATAGAGCGCTGAGGGGAAGAGCACGTACGGTGGAGTATCTCAGTGAGGAGTTGGGCAGCTTGTTCGTTGCGGCACAACTTGAGACAGTAGTTGCGCAGCTCAGCTTTGGTTTGCTCACGCACGAGCTGAGGACCCAGCAGCAGGGCCTTTGAAAAGAAGCCTCCGAAGAAGGTCGCGGCGGACAGATACCAATCCTGCAACTTGCTTGTGTCCACCTGGTTCGTCTCCCAATCCAGCACTTGCAACATAGACTGATGCACAAAGCCTTCTACGATTCGCTTGAGGTAGAACGAACGAAAGTCCTCTTGACCCCTGCACAACCAGCATTCCAGCATGCTGATGAGACTAACGAGTGCACATGTAGTGGTGAGGAAGACCATACATCACGCAATCTAGAATCAAGCGGACATTCGGCTCTATGGAACGCACTTGGCGTTGTCTGCCCATCTGGCTATCCTTTTGCGTGGGGTCTACTTCCTCGCTGTCATCAATTTCCTCCTGGCAAGGCGCAAATAAACCGACTGTACTAGCGTTGGGCGAAGGGAGGCTCATACCGTGGAGGCAAGAGGGGCTGTGGCTTGATCTTCATATTCTGATGAGTCAGTAATGATACATCTGAAGAAATAGACATTATCAAAATTAGAACGCAGTCACTGCAGCACTAAAAGAGTGAAGAATAATGCACCTCTGCTGTCCACTTTTATCAAGGTAGGCGATCACCGTGATGAAGTGAGATTTCGATACTCCAATGACGAAGGCTTTGACCGAAGCTTGATCCTTTCGCAGCGATAGTCGCTCGTGCAAACCGAGGATAGCTGGCACGTCAAAGGGGTCGCTGCTGATATAGTCCAAGTCTTCCATGGTACGTTAACACTTTTGTGTTGAAAACATTCAAGCTTACGAGAAAAGGTACCCGATATGACCACAAAATGGTCGCGGCCCATCTCGCCTAGAGAAGAAGAAAGCCTTGGTGAGACTTTGGCCATAATTACTGCGCAACGTGAGAAGAGAGATACGGATGAATGGATCTCGTTTGATCAAATGATCTATGTAGCTTCTTTCCATTATGCCGTGCTTGATGCTAACCTCTGCCCACACCATGTCGTATTTCCGACCCTTAGCCTGTGCCTTTTCTCTGACCCGCGCTCCCTGCAAAACGTGAGTGTTGTGTTCGTACGAACGGAAACGCTCATTCTTTGTGATCAGCAGTACCTTGTCCAGCAGGAGAGCTTGCCAGTGAAAGAATGGTATCCAGAAATGCTGCGGTGAGCGCATCAGACGAAATGTGGAGTATGAAATCTGAAGGAAAACGTTAGCTGAGTGAAAGGGAGAAAGAAACAACCCACTAGGAAGCTACCTCTTCATGGTCAGACTTGCGTGTGTATGCTAGCACACCTATGGCCGCATTCTTCAATGCATGATATCCGCAGGTGCCCGCATCCCATTGCCTGTACACTTGGAGTTGGGTGACTTGGGAGCGATTGGGGTACGACGACTTCAGATTGTAGTATCCGACCTCGGGTATTTTGGTCCGTTGAGCTGGAGTTGTCAAACGATCAAGGAACAATGATACCGACAAGTCATTTCGTTGTAGTGCCTGATCCCCTGGTATGCATGGACAACGCAACATTAGAGCAATAATCTCTTCAGGTAAGTGGAAGTGTACATACCGAAGAAGGCACGATAAACCTCTGACTCTTGAATCCCAAAGATTTGGTCCACATATTCGGGAGGGAACAGATTCCCTTTGGCCCGCAGCACCCGCAGACTTTCGTGGCTAGCAATCCGTTTTGGGAGCTGAACCAGTTGATTGTGCTCGCAGTCAAGTGCTGGTAAGCATAACATGCGTCTCAACGAGAGTGAACTCAAGGGCAAAGCGGCGCAGGTAGGTACCAATTAGGCTTGGCATGGAAGCAATTCCCTCTGGTAGACTCTGGAGCCTGTTGCAGTCCACACGAAGCAGCTCTAACTCGGGAAGCTCACTGATGGCATCGGGCAGCGCCACTAGATTGTTGTTTTCCAAGAAGAACAGACGTAGTCCCGTAAGCCTCCGCACAAATCCTTCAGGCAAAAGAGGCAGTTGGTTGTGGCTGCGTTGAATGAGACATGTCAGCTCACTACCGGTTGCAGAAACACACGTGGGTTGTTCCCTCACCTCAAGCTCAAACTGCGCAGCTGAGGAAGAGTGTTGGGAGAGGAAGGAGAAGGGCTTTCGACGTGGGTGATCTTGTTGTAGTGCAGGTAGAGCACCTCAACGCGTGGTCCTAGGCAGTAGAAATCTTGTCTACAGGATGGAGGAGTAAGAGCTCCATGAATGGAGGATTCTACTTGACATTGATGAAAGAGTACCTGATGTAGCTGAGATCGTTGTGGTGCAGAGAGAGGTATGTGAGCTCTGGGAACGCACCCCAGAAGCCATCAGGCAATGCTGTCTGTCCACGCGAGAAGAGTCACATTGAACCGGCATGAGCATTCGATGGAAGGAGCGAATACCAGTCGATTGTGAGCGAGTGTGAGCAGAGACAGACGAGTAAGGCGCATCAAGGCAGGTGGCACAGCAGCAATCTTGTTGCCATCGAGTATGAGCTCCCGCAAGTGCACCAACGTCTCAATCCCCTGTGGCACCTGCCGTACGTGGGTAGATCACCCACCATTAGCGCTGCACGCACACTCAAGCCGATGCCATCATGCAGGTGTGGTGTATACCCTGGTCAGGAGATTGGAACCCAGGTGCAGTGAACGTAAGGAAGCTCCGAACCCCTGCCCCGATCCACCATCATCATCCTCATCATCACGATTATGTCACATCTCAGTCATCATGTTGAGGCACGTGCATGAGGCCTCGTGGTGGCCAGAGGTACCTCTGGGATGTGCGCGTGGTGAGGTTCAGTGGTCGGATCAAGACCCTCACCGGCCAGCTCCGACGGTGGCGAGGTGGTGGTGCCGGTGGCGGGAAGGTGAGTGAGGGTCTTGGCGGGCAGACCACCACCACCACCACCAGGAGGGGACGGTAGGGCAGGTGGAGCAGTCGTATCCACCGCGGGGGAAAGGCCAAGGAAAGGGGGGAGGGCGAGGTCGGAGAGCGTGCAGTACCACAGCTTGAGGTGCCGCATGCGGGCGCCCACAGAGGGGTGGGTGAGGGTCTTGGGCAGGCGCGCCACGTACGCCTGCTCCACCGCCACCCGCCCCGTGCGCTTGGCCTCTTCCACCACCCGCTCCATGGTGTATTATATATGGTGGATATGGGGGTCTTCTACATTATGGGGGGGGGTCATTGTTTGTGTGCCTTAAAGGCAGAGCAACCACCAATCGCAGACAACTCACCACTCTTCAGCGAAAGGGAAGGTCGACGAGAGCAGAAGAAGAGGCGCACGAGATATCGAAGCACGAGCAAGAGGACGTGGGGGAAACGGACGACGAGTCCACTATTGGAGCCATCATCATCATCATCATCACATCGTCTTGTGAACAACAATAACAAGAACAACACACACCAACACACTGCTGGTGTTGTGCCGTTTGTGTGTGTGGAGGGGATCTTATCTACAGGGAGGAGGAGAGAGAAGAAGAAAAGGGAGACGCCAATGGGAAGACGATCACGCGAGGCCATACTTGAGCCGCAGCGCTGATGCATGCCTCGGTGCTTGCTTGCTGGTCGTGCCATCGAAGAGAGAGAAGGAGGGACGCCTTGAGCTGATAAGAGGAGTGAAGGGGACTATTTACAGGGCCTTGAGCCGCTTGATTTCTTCCTTGGTGTCGGCAGGCAACTCCTCGTACTCCATCGTTTTCGATACCACGTCGTAGTTGTTGGATATGAAGTTCACACATGCGACCCGTAGGGTAGAAGCGAAGTAGAAGGAGGCCAGCTCCAGAAGTGAGACCACATTGCTGCAGTCCATGATGTCGATCAGCTTGTTCTCGCACATGGCCACCAAATCCTGACACCACCAGAAGTGAGCATTTCGCTCCTATGTTGCCATGGTCTGGAAAAGACGAGGGATTGCGCGTACCTCCATCATGAATTCGTTCGCCAGGATCAGTATACCCTTGACGGTGTCCAGGTCATCACAGGTTTCGGTCATTGTGGCGAGTGGTCGGCACTGGGAGGTGTAGATAAACTCCAGCAGGTACATGAAGAACTTGAGAGGAACTCCTTCGAGCTCGATGCGATCCTTCTTGGTTTCGGTCATTCCGCAACTGAACATAGAGCGGAAGTAAGGACATCGGACCCATACCAGTGCGCGATGCACTTGCACTTCCTGGCCCTCCAAGATCTACCAACGAACAAGTGCGTGTAAGGCAAGGTGACAAGAACAGGAATCGTCAAGGCTGAGCTTACCAGGGTGAGGTCACAAAACTGGCGATTCTCCCAAAGGAAGCTCATGTCCTGGAGGAAGGACCCTTGGGCAAACACTTCTTTGCGCTCGATTGGTCGCTCAGTCTTCAGAAGAAAGACGTTATTGTGGATGGTGAAGTCGTGATGACCACCGATGATGTAGATGCGCGTGTCGATAAGCGAAGCACTGAGCCCTGATCGGGGCATCATCTCACCGCTGCACTCCGAGGGGACTTCGCGCCAAGTCAAGTTTTCCGTGTCGATGATGCAGATGTCATCTCTCACGAAATGCGCCCCCATGCCGCCAATGATGATGATCTTCTTGCCCATCACCACCGTGGCATGTTCGGAGCGCGGCAGAATCTCTCCGCCTTGTTCATTGTCCCAAGCCTGGTCATACCATTCGCCGGTCTCGTCCCTCTCTGGCTTCGAGTTGTTAAGCGGAACTACGCGCTTCCACTTCAGCTTGTCTGCACGGATGAGTGAGCATTCATCGTAGGAGGCAGAAGGCAACAAAGCGGGCTCGGGTACCCAGGTCGAGGACGTAAAAGTCGTTCTCGCGAGCATAGCCAGTCCAGCCACCGTGGACCCACAGTTTGTTGTTGCCCACCAGGGAAGCAGAATGGTAGAAGCGAGGAGAAGGGGCCATGCCCGTGGTCTCGAGCTTGGTCCAGAGTCCAGTCTCCGTGTCGAGGACGTGTGCGTCGTTGAAGAAGTCGCGAATGCCATTCCGGAGGCCGAATCCGCCAAACATGAGGATCTTGGTGGACGAGATGAGAGTCCAGGTTTGCCCTTCTCGGCTGCACGGCTTTGTCGGCCCGTTGGGCTGGCCAAGACCGTCATGGGACAGGTGCTTGTACCGTGTGGGCACTTCCTCTATGCTGAGCGGCTCCCCGGAGGTGGGGTCCGTGCGCAGGCGGTAGACAGTGCCGTAGTAGACGCCCTGACGAGAGATGCCTCCGTAATAGTAGACGCTCTCCCCTACTGCCACCGCCGAATGGCCCGCAACGGGTTCGGGCAGCGTCACCGATGATCGGCTCCACTGCATAGTCTCTGTGAGGGGAAACCAGCCCGCGATGAGTAAGTGGGCCAAGGAGAGAAGTGAACACGTAGGTAGTTCGAGGCAGGCGCACCGAGGTCCAAGACGAGCACGTCGCGCATGAATTGCTTGTTGATGGCCTCTCCACCGAGGACGATGAGTTTATTCTTCATCTGCGTGCACGTGTGCCACTTTCGCCCGTGGGGTCCTTCGTTCTGTGGAATGGGAGAGGTCAGCCCCACTCACGCGCGCGTGTGTGGTCCACCAAGGGAGGGAGGGAGGGAGCTCTCTCTCTCTTTCTCTTTCTCTTTCTCTCATTCTCATGGAGAGGAATGCCCATCAGGAGGAACCCCTAATATTCGAGTTGGGGCCACTCTAAGGGGGAGGAGGGGCATAGAGGGAGGAGCAACAAGAGCACGTACGTGGGGCAAGCCGGTGGAGTCGGTGAGCTTGGGGACGTAGCCTTTGATGACGGTGCGGGAGGGAGCGTGATCGGGGCAGGCGGTGCAGAGGGAGCAGTCCTTCTCCTTGCTGGAGAGGCCACGGCAACGTGTGCTGCTACATGACGACGAAGACGACAGGGACGAACGAGGAGAGGAAGTGGACCCCACTTCCTCCAAGGCCGCGTAAGACTGAAACATGTCTCGGGTGCCCTGTCTTTTGGGTTCAATGGTGGTGGTGGTCGTCGCTGATGATGGAAATGGGGGAGATGGGGTGGTGCGCGAGGTGATGACGGGTGGACTGAATGGACACAGGCGCGGGTACCTGCACAGTGGGCTGAGAAAGAGAGAATGAATGCTGGCGTAAGAGGAGAGAGAAGAGAAGGAATAGAGCAAGTGGTGGAATGGAGCAGAGGAAAAGGTACAAATGGCGTCCTGTCGTCGAAGGACATGATGAGAACGAGCGCCACCTCCCCCCCCCCATCAGGCAGGGAGAACAGGTAGGAACCTGGGGGACGGGCGTTCGCCAGGCGAGAGCGAGGGCAAGCGAGGGACTTCTCCGGCAGAAGAGGCGCGATAGCTGGCCAGGATTTCCGTCCCCTTTCCGCCTCAGCCGCGTTCCCCGCATGACATGCCCCGAAATTTCGCGCCATTTGACCCAATCATCTCGGTGAGCTTTTCTCGTCGACATTACCGGTTCGATGCCGGGTCCCACCGGAAGACTCAGGTGATGAAATGTCTGGGAAAGTCCCTGATCCTCCCCTGGTGCGGCAATGTGCGTGCATGTGAGGAGCCCGAGGGGTATGGTGGGTGCGCCCCTGCGAATCCACAACCATTACACGCGCGAATCCCTGTGAGCTCACTCGCTCGCTTCATTCACATATGTACAAGCACGAGATTTGAGGGAGTCCGCGAAAGGTGGCCTGACTGGCCAGCGGGACGCGGCCCACGGCTCACTTGGATGCAGTTGGAGGCGTTGGTGGGTCGTCTTGTTGCAGTGATGGGGAGGCTGGTGGGGAAGAAGTTGCACCCGAAAGCAATGCGCCAAGAGCGCCCAGGTAGCCGTCATGAAGAAGAAAATGAGCCTACAGTGTGGTTAACGTGTGAGCGGAACGGCTCCACCATGGCAGTACAAAGAAAGGGAAACGCACCCGCATTTTGCCTTTGGACCAGTAGTCAATGGAACTAGATAGCTTGTTCCACAAGAGCGGGTTGTTCCGCACAAAGCCGCCAGAGAAGAATACTCGCGTGAGGTTATAGTGCTTGGCGTTGAGATAGGCCAACTGAGCGATGTTACTGCACACCATATACATAAGAGCTTGGACGATATCCGCTTTTCTGATTGGGAGCAAAAGTTAAGGTGAGCGAGCATGTTGCAAAAGTCAGAAAATAGGAATGAGACGAGAGTACTGCCAGGGGGCCTCGACGTCATCACTTGAGTGCGACCGAGGCATCGATGTCGAAGGCGAGGCATTGGTCGTAGACTTCCTTCGGTGCGTCGTGCGGGGAGGGTTGATAGGAATGCCATCTGCCGACCCCGACGGCGTGCTCGTAGCGTGATCAGTTGGATAAGAAGGAAGGGTAGAGTATGAGTTGGACTTCTTGCCTTGAGCTGTTGGGCAGAGGCACATAGATGAGGCACACACGTGCTCGGGTATCTGCTGCTGTGGTGCAGTTTGCCTGGCCAGCTTCTTTGCGCCGCCATGAGGTCTAGGGCGACGTGGCTGTGCGGATGTAGAAGATGACGGGAGCGGAGAGGATGAAGCGGTATGAGGTCCTGCTAATGAGTACGATCGCTTCCTCTGGCTGTTTAGGCTGAACGTTTGTGGGATAGAGGAGTAAAGCTGCGATTCATCGATGTAGTCGGGAACTTGTACTCTACCGCTATTGTTTGACGCTCGAGGGAATTGAACGGCGGCTTTACCTGAATGCCCACACAACGCGAAGGCCTTTGACGTTATTAGGCGTGCTGGCAGGAGCAATAGATGAGGAGGTACCAAAATGCGAGGCAACAGTGCTCGCTGAAAGCCCAAATTGCGGAAGGTCACCACCATAAATATCACCGACCTGCGATGATTTACAACAGCTAAATGTTACGATATGCTCAAGAAGAAATGGTAAGTAAGTGGCCAAAAAGACGTGATGACAATACCAGAAGATCTATGTTCTCATGATTGCCTGAAAATCCTGATAGTTGAATATCTTCAAAGTTTTCTAAACCGGTCAGCATACGACAAAGACCGTAAAATGTTGCTGGAGAACGCCAGAAATCAGTCGGTATTGATGCTGGCACGCTTTATGGAGCAAAAGAGACGGACCTCCACCAATAGCTGAGCCGCTAACCCGCTCAAAATCATCCTCACCCTTTACAAGAAGTATGGACACTCCGCTGCCACAGCTGACCATAAGATAGGGAAAGATTTCGCTTTCGTTGTACGCGATGAATTCCTGCCGAGTTGCACCGGTAGCAAGTGTCAGTAGAAGAACTATTCTTCAAATGATCTGTACAAGAGGGCATATACCTTTTTTGTTTTACTACTGAAGCAAAAGATCTCGTTTTTTGTGTTTCGGAGCAGGAAGTTGAGACCACGAATCATAGACTTCATTTCATCACAGGGCATGAGCTGAATGCCCAGTTTGTCCTTTACTATCTCTCGGAACTTGTACGCCCCGCCACCCGTGCAGTTTATCTCCCTTATTTTATCCGTGCCATATCCTGTCCGTCTAAGATGAGAAATCTACGACGTGTCAACACGCACACAAAAGCAAGGGCGCGAACCAGCATGAAGGTTGTGACCTGAGAACGTGCATGAACAGCATTGCAAAGGAGAGAGAAACATCGTGAGGTTGGCACACTCAGAATGAGTGGGAGTTGAGGAGGTACACAGAATAAAGTCAACGAATTCAACCACATTGGCGGAGGGGAACTTGAGGAACTTGAGCACTCCGCCTAACGAACCATCTGCGTGGAAAGGAAGGACCCATGTTACAATGCTCGTGTACCATTGCATAGCAGAAGGCAGCAAGGAACACGAACGAGAGAGATCAACTTCGAGAGAGATGTCGGGTTTGACTGGCAGATCACTCCCCGCAGTGTAGTAGTGCTTCTCGACATCAACATACGAGGGCAGTGCCGGTGGATTGGGCGGCCTGAAGTACGCCTGCACAGACACAGTCAGTTCATCTCTTTTTTTATTGATTATTTATTATTTATTTTGATGTCAAGCAACAACAACAAAATACGAAATGGAATATAATTAAATAATTAATTGTTAAATATATAAGATAAATTAGGATATTGCGGATGGGTACTCGTAGCACGATTTAATATATATTTTTGAAAACAAAAATGTAAAAGAGACGTGAGGGTGGTCAGGAGGAGGGGGCAAGACGCACCATCTTGGCGAGACTGCCGCCTATGTCGACCCCGACAGGG
Organism: Acanthamoeba royreba; assembly: GCA_000826365.1. Lineage (NCBI taxonomy): Eukaryota > Discosea > Longamoebia > Acanthamoebidae > Acanthamoeba > Acanthamoeba royreba. Next base: position 2,679 of record CDEZ01022437.1, on the reverse strand, counting down.
CAGAGGAGGTGGTAGGTGGTGGTGGTGGTGGCGGTCATGCGCCCCACCCGCACATTCGGGTTGCGCTGAATGCTGAGTAGCGCCTCCCTATCCGCCCGCAGCTCCGCGTGCGAGGGGCCGCTTCCCTCCTCTTCCTCCTCCTCCTCCTCCTTCTCCTCTCCCTCCTCTCCCCGTTGTTGTTGTTGCTGAGGTGGCTGCTGCTGAGGAGGCAGGAAGAGGAGGTGTTCGACCTTGCTGGCGAGGTCGTGGGAGAGGTCGAACCGCCCCTCTAGTGCTTCTGCGTCGTGGTCTTCTTCCTCTTCGTCATCAGCAGCTTGGGCGTGGCGTGGGTGCTCCCGCCAATGTGATGCCGCTGCGAGCCCCGCCAGGGGCGCACGCTCGTGTTCGTCCTCCTCCTCCTGCTCCGCCTCTTCCATTTCCTCCTCCTCCTCGTCGCTTTCGTCGCCCTCGTACTCCACACGCACCACCACCTCGGCACCTCCTCCTCCTCCTCCTCCTCCTCCTCCTCCCACTACTGTGCCCCGCGAGGCGAGACTCGATGATGATGATGACGGGACGGCTCCACGCGCGGTGTGCTGCTCCTCCATGGCCGCAGCTTCTTGCTCAAAACTGTTTTCAAAATGCATTTCGTCTCATCGAAACGCAAAACAGACGGAATGCTCGCCATCCGCGTTGTTTTGGCCAATAGGATCCAGAAAATGAATACATATAATCAATAATAACGCGGGAATGTAAAAAATTGCTCAATTAAGCCAGCAACAAGCTTCTTCATCGCAACTTCGTCTTCCTGCCGCCACAAGATCTCATCGACACAACATGTGTGCCGCCATCTTGGACTCACCCCTCCTTGCCAGTGCCGTGCGGGACCTAACAGGGTTCATCCACCACCTCACCAGCCCCACTCTTCCCGCCGTGCGCCCTCCCTTCCGCTTTTCTTGTCTTTTTCCAAAAGAAAAACGAAAATAGGGATAAAAGGCCGGCATTTATTATTATTTACGTATATGGGCTTGTAGATAAACATGTGTACCTTTGCACCTTAGGTCGTCATATGGAGCGTGTTCTGGGGCTTCCTGGTGGCGTGCTACTACCTCGTGCCGGGACCCACAGGGAAGGGTGTGCCCCTCAAGGACGGGTCACAGCTTGGTACGATCGTATCCTGCGAGTGCTGATGTGCACTGCTCGGTGGTGCAGGCCACATGTGATGTGTGTCTGCATGTGCGCATGTGTGCACACGTGAGAACTCATCTCTTCATATCCTCACACCTTAACTTTGTTGTTTTCAGAGTACCGGTTAAATGGATTCTGGAGCTTCGTGTTGCTGATCGGACTGTTCTACGGTGGGTCCTATGCGGGATGGTGGAAGCCTACTGTCTTGTACGACCACTTCTGGCCTCTTTTCACCGTCGTCAACTACTTTTCCTTCGCCCAAGTCCTCTTCCTTTATGTTAAGGGCCGCTTTTTTTCGGACAAGGTGAGTTCTGACCACCTTCCTCCAATACGGAAAGGGGATGCGCACTAATCGCCGAGCAAATGCAGTTCGTAACCACAGGTAATATTTTCTGGGATCTGTGGTACGGAGTGGAGCTCAATCCGCGATTGCTTGGATTCGATTTTAAGTATTTCGCGTATCGTCCACTCATCATGGGATGGGCTCTTCTCATTCTTTCCATCGTACATCACCAGTACGTACTGCTTCCACACCCAGATTCCCGAATTTCTCATGCGTATATTGGCAGGTTTGAGGTTTATGGCTTTGTGTCTACTCCGATGGCCCTCTATCTCTTGTTCACGTGGTGGTATACCATCGATTACCTGTGGGTCGAACATAAGATTTGCACTACGTGGGATATCATCGCCGAGCGCTTCGGGTTCGGACTTGTCGTACGCACTGCCTTTTGCTACCCGCTTCTGTTTACAGCTACTCACTGGCGTCACTCACATTTGATTTGTTATAAGTGGGGTGATCATGCGTTTTACCCGTTTTTCTACAGCATCCAGGCCCATTACCTGATCGAGCCCAAAGAGCTGCATCCTCTTGCCTACGTTGCGATCCTCATTGTCTTCTTCACTGGTTATACCATATTCAGGCAGTATGTTCTCGCCAATGCCCCTCTGCTCAGAGTTGCTTAGTGGGTTAGGGAAACCCTTCGTTGACCGTACTGTACCAGGGCCAATAATCAAAAGGACGAGTTCAAGCGTGTCGGTAAGAAGGCTAAAATCTGGGGCAAGCCAGTAACTACCACTAAAGACGGCCGGCTTCTTACCTCTGGTTGGTGGGGTACGTGTTGCTTCTCACTGTGTCCTATCAGCGTAGCTTGCTCATCTGTGATATCAGGCATCGGTCGCCACATCAATTATTTTGGAGGTACGTCGCCCCCATGAATCATCAGAACCGCTCAACTGAACACAACTACTTGGGGTTGATGACAGACATCCTCATTGCCGTAGGCTGGACGCTTCCTTGCGGCTTCTCATCCCTGATTGTACACGCACCCTTGTCGTCCACTTTGCTTGCTTTGCGTACGCTGACTCTGTGCATGTGGTGATCGTTAACACGACAGCCGTGGACCCATTCTATGTTCTTCATCCCGGTACGATAAGCCAATGGCAATTTCTTGGTTGTTGTTGTTGTTGTTGTTGTTGTTGTTGTTGTTGTTGTTGTTGTTGTTGTTGTTGTTG
>CDEZ01022435.1:0-50319 GCA_000826365.1 Acanthamoeba royreba | reverse complement strand
CTCCTCTTCCTCTTCTTCCTCCTCTTCTTCTGACATTGGACGCGACCGTTTTGCCACAGGACGTTGGCGCTTCATCGTGGTGTTGAAGAAAACAGAGAAATTAATTTTGGGGGGGGTGACCAGNGGGCGCGACCAGTGGTACGCGCCATACGCGCGTCAACTTTTTTCTAAGTCTCAAAACACAGTCATTTTAACTGGAGTGCGACCTTGTGCAGGGACTTCAGTTTGAAACCCTAACCCTAACCCTTGTACATGTTGGTCACGTAGAAGGGCGCCGCCGACATGTCCGACGGAATCAGAAGCGAGGAGCTGTTGGTGTAGACATCGAGATACTGGCCGTAGAAGCCTCCTTTGAGCGAAGCGTCCTGCAGTTGGCCGAGGATGTGGACGTGCGCGCCCAGGTTGTACGTCACCGTGTTGTTCTCCTCCACGCCGTTCTCCGACAGGTAGAAAGAGTTGCCGATGGCATCGTAGGCCGTGTTCTGAGTCAGCAGCACGCCGTGCGTGCCGTGGATGGTGTAGCACCGGAAGTACGATTGGTGCACCGAGCAGTCGCTGGCAAAGTTGTCCTGCGGATTGGTCTGGTTGACCAGATGCCAGTGAACCGGATAGCGGCCCAGCACGTTGGTCTGACCCATGCGGTAGAGCTCCACGCCGGAGAAGCGGCCCTTGGCTCCGTTGCCCATCACTTGAATGTGGCCTCCGAACCCGGTCAGGTACTTGTTCGGGCACGGGTAGGTCGACCCGGTCGTGGCGCCAACGCCAGCCATGGTGTCGTTGCACACGGCGTTGGCCGTGTCGGTCGGATTCGAGTTGACTGGGTCGCCCTGCACGACGATGTTGCGAGTGAGGAGACCCACCTCGGCTTGGTACTCGCGGCCGCCGTAGTGCCGGTAAGTGAGCGGCGAGTCGAGCTCGATCGCGGCGACGCTCGCGTTGAGTGACGTCTTGTAGACCTTGATGATGGTGCGCACCTCGTTACGGTGCCAGTCGCGTGCGTCCTTGAGCTCCGTCGTCGTGATGAAGATGGACTGGCCCGCTTGCCAGTTGACCATGTCCTGGATGAAGATGTACTTGTCCCCAATCTCGGCCGTCATGGCAAGACGTGACCATGTGGGGAAGTACTGCATGCCGTGGATGTCGACCTGGCCAGTCACAGCTATGCCCTTCACGGGCGAGTCGGCCGGAAGCGCCTGTGCCGTTCGAGAGCCGTACAGGGTGATGGTGATCTTGTTGCGCAGACGACACGTCGGCGAGCCGATGAGCAGTGAGCCCTGCACGTTGAAGCCCTTGGCTTGGATGCTGATCGATGCATCGCCAAAGATGAGCGACGAACCGGCCGGGATGGTGATCGTCCCGAATACGAAGGAGGAGTTGATCGAGCACGACGAGATCAACACCCGGGTCGCCGGCGGGATGTTCACATTGGCGCCATTCACAGGAACGCCCGAACTTCCCCAGGTGCTGGCATTGTGCCAGTCCTTTAAGCCCGTCTGCAAATGGGGGCAGTTGGTCTGCGGCGGATTGGCCGTCGGAGTGATCTTGGCCGGTCGGTACTTGCTGTACTGGGCCACCTCGCTCCAGTGGTCTGTGGTCAAGGGCCTGCCCGTGGGGACGAGGCTCGGCGAGAGGGTCTGCGTGGGAAAAACGGCGGCCGAGGGCAGGTTGGTGTAGGTGTCCCGAGTGCAGGTAGCCGACGCCGCATACTCGAGGAAGGGTGCGAGGGCAATTGCCACAAGGAGGATGCAGAGGCCAGCGCGCGAATTCATGGCGGCCTCTTGCTGTCAGTGTCCTGCAGGTGTAGGTGACTCACGCAAAGAAGTAGAGAGGTAGAGAGTGACTGTCAAAAACTTGGCCCTTCCCCTAGAGGGTTGTACAAGAACATGAGCGCGAACACACAGGGCTTTATGCGTGAGTGGGCAATTATGATCATCATTAGGAGAATTGCATTGCTTCAAGCTCGGATTGGTGCCTACCGTAGGACAGGTCGGCGCGTGCTGCTGAACAACTCTTCTTTCTCAGGGAGACACCACCGCAATTGGTGGCGCCTGTGCTACGAAGAATGAAACGTGTTCAACGACTGAGCCTCGCATCGGAGTTATGCGTGGCTTATGGCAGTAAGCGTCCGCGAGGCACAGCACTGTGGTACAACAGTGGCGCTCGTACCTCCTCAGAAAGGATGATCCTTGAGGATGGTGAGGACCTCACCATGCAGGTGCGTTCATCCCGACGATCCTTAGGACATGTCTCTCCTCATGTCCTGAGGGAAGATTCAATCGTGCAGGGTAGCGGGAGCAAAGTCCCGTCCTTGCTTCGCGACGTTGCTCCAACACCTCCTGCTTCCCCCCCCCTTCGTGTCGAGCATGCTCCTGTGTGTCCAATCGTTACGTCACCCCTTAAAAATGCATCGACGTGAGGTAGGCCACACGCACCCGTGTTGAAGTTGACCCACTTGGCACTTTCTTTTTCCTCTCGTACTCCCTGAGTGGCATACTTGACATAACTGGTCTACCCAATTTCTTGGTTGTTGTTCCATTGTCATTGCTGTCGAACTGCCCGTGAGTGAGTGAGCAACACAATAGCACAGAAAAGATGGGAGACGTGGGTAAGGTGCACGTGGTGGACGAGGCTGGTATTCTCAACGCTCTGCACGCTCTCAACCACAGCCAACAGCCCACCAATTGGTACTCACTCTACCCGCGTTCTCTCTTTTTTTTAACCCCTATTGGCGATGTGGGTGGCGCAGGGTGCTTCTGGGGTACGGGACAGGAAGGAATGAGATCGTGCTGCAGGGCCAGGGCACTGGCGGCCTGGAGGAATTTGTGACCCACCTGAAGGACGACCAGGTCCAGTTCGGCGTTGTAGAGCTCATCGTCAAAGGTGCTGATGCTGATCGTTTTGGCGTGTTGCGCTGCCACTCACACCATCTGGACCGTGATAAGTAACGCTCACTTCGCTCACTTGCGGTGCACTTCCCCTCATCAGGTGATCCCTACAATCCGGTCAAGCACGTTCTCTTGACATGGATTGGTGAGGCCGTCCCTCCGGGTCTCAGCAAGGCAAGATCTGCCGCCCACCGTGCCGAGCTGCTCGAACTCGTTAAGGTAACGCCGCTCACCCCGATGATGAAGATGATGAAGTAATATTCCTTTTCACATTGACCCTCGTTACCTAACAGAAAGAGGTGAGCATCGCGACCGAGTTCCAAACGTCCAAAAGAACAGATGTACAGTATGACGCCATTGCCCAGAGCTTGACGCGCATGAGAGCGACCTACCACACGTCCCAAGATCCCACCCAAGAGAGACAGGCAATGAGCCGCTCTCACGGTAAAGGCGGTACCACATTCAAGTTTACTGTGGTCGATCAACCTAGGGTCGAGGCTGCCCTGCGCCAAGTCTTTGAGGGAAAAGCTGACTGGTAGGTAGCATTCCTATGAAGGCTAAGTGTGGTTATGCCCCCACTCATTCTCACTGATGACTGTCCCCGTCTCCATGATGTTAGGGCCATTCTCGCTTATGTCGAGGGCAAAAAGGATGAAATCGAGTTGGTAGCAGCAGGAAGTGGCGGTGTGACCGCTCTCAAGGCGCAGTACCCGACCGACAGAATCTTCTTCTGCGCCGTCGCCACAGACTTTAAGGTTCTTCTTTCGCCCTTTTCTTTTCCCTTGCCCTCTTTTCTGTCCGCCCAGGTGGTCGTAAGTTGACATTCACATCAGGCCACCGGTTCACGTGAGACTGTGAGGAAGTTCACCGTGGTTACACTGATTGGAAACGACGTTAAGCCCCTTCAGAAGGCTAAGTCAGCTGGGCAAAGACAAGACGTTACCGACTTCATCCTATCCATGGTGCCCGTGCATGGGCACTATCAACCATCTAACGCCAATGAGCTTACCGAGGCAGCCATTTCCGCCAAGTACAGAGATTGATTCCTCGTCACCCTGAATGTACATCTGATTCCGTGCTTGGGACTTGCAACGCTTGAAGTTGCACTCATGAGGAAGACGATACTCGTATATGAACTGGGAGAGATGTATTTGCTGATCAACACAAAACAGTTACTGAAACTTCAGCGCTTTTGGTGGACCAGGAACTTGAGGAGGAGGGACGAGACAACCAGCATAGCGATATACCAGCCCAGCAGCACGAGGGAGTCGCGCAGCAGGTTGTTGCTGTGCATGCCTAGAGTCTCCAAGAAGGCCTCACCTGTGGTGTAGGGGCAATAGTCCTTGACTACGCCGGGGGAGATGGGCACCTGCACGAGTTCGGGCCCGGAGCAAACAAGAGTCTGCCCATCGAGCTCGTTGATGAGCAACGCCTCGAGCGGGTACATGTCGAGATCCATATAGTGGGCCCAAATCCACCATCCTGTGCGTATTCCACATGGCCAGGCACCACACGTTGGCATGCAAAATCAACAGGACACTGTGTGGAGGGAGATCTCAGTACCTGGAATGTTGCTGCGAGCGATGAGGAAGCCGGCAAAGTTGGTGAACAAAGTGAAGACAACAGCCGAAATAGCATTAGCAAGAGTGATGTTGGGTGCTGCAAGACAGATCGTGTAGATGATCGCTATCGAAACGAGGTTGGCCAACAGGTAAATGGCAAAGAAGATCCAGAAGCGCCCGGCGTCATACTGAAGGTTAGCTATGAAGTACGCCGGTATACTGGACGAGATGACAACAAACGAGAGACCGGTTTGTCAGTTCAATTCATGAAGGTGAGTCCAGAGTAGCAAAAGCGACGTACACGTAGGCAACGGTGTTGAAGAGAATAAAGGGTATTTCCACGAGCACGAGAGTAGCCATGTAGATCAACGAACCGTATGTGCGAGATGCCCTCTCACGATACATGAACATACGTTCTCCTATCACCTTTGCCTTGAGCTCTGTACGCGCCAGCATCCAAGTTAAGTGCGGCACAGGGCGCAGCAAGGGGAGAGTTAGTTCGTACGGATGCCGAGCAAGTTGGATATGAGAAGCGAGAAGAAGATCAGGCCACTACGTTGGAAGGCTCCTTGTTGCGTGTTATCGAGCTGCACGAAATAGGTGCCCACGATGATTCCGAGTATCAGCGGTATAGTCACCTTCTGCAGGAACTCCTCGGGACTGCGCCAGTAGGCCAGGAAGGCCCTTTGCATAAGTTGGCCGAACTGCTCCAGATAGTTGCTGGCGTATCGGTCGAGCAGTCGCGCCTTGATCTTTTCCCATCTGCTCTGCTCTTCTTTGTCTAGGTTCTGGTAACCACGAGCAGGAATGAGGGGTCAGCCACCATCACAACCAAATCAGCCTCCTCGATTAATCTACGTACCTTAGGGAAGATGCCGGCTTCAAGCTCCTTTACGGTATCGGCGAAGAACTGAGAATCCTTGTAGGTCTCAGCGTAAAAGTTATCGCTGCGCTTGGGCAACTCTTCCTCCTTCATGTCGGCCGTTTTGTTATTCTCGTCGGCTGGTCCAGGAGCTATCTCTACGGCTTTGGGGATACCAGCACCTGTCACCTCAAGAATGAACTCTGCCGGGTTTTGATGCGGCTTGAGCTCATGGCCCAACCTATGTAATGTTGGGTGAGCATAAACATAAAGACCTGTTGGCCACTTCATAGCAAGACGTACTCGGAAAAGTAAGAAAGGAGCACCGAGTAGTCACCCTCTTGTTTGCCGATAGGGCCAAAGTAGGTGGTAAACCCGCCCTTCTTGAGCAGGAGCAGATGGGTGAACATGCCAAAGATTGTCGCCGACGGCTGATGGATGGTGCACACGACGGAAGTCCCCCTGCTGGCAATGTTCTTGACCGCCGTCATGACCCTTTCCGCTCCGAACGAGTCCAGACCTGAAGTCGGCTGCATCGGACGGACACGCATGTGAATTAAGTGGAGGTGAACGACTAAGGAAGCACCGTGTTGGCGTACCTCATCGAGGAAGAGGATAGCCGGATCAGCGGCCATCTCCACGCCGATGGTAACGCGCTTGCGCTGATCGGCCGAGATACCATCAGAGGCATTGGTGCCAATGACGCGGTTGGCAATGTGCTCGAGTCCCAGGATCTTGAGCAAGCTCTTGGCGTATTTCTTCTTTTCTTTCCTGGGTATCTTGGACGGCAGGCGGCACTGCACACCCGGTCATCCATTCATTCCTGTGTTCATCTTCTATGACACTTTGGAGAAGGAACCACGTACGAGAGCCGAGAGCTTGAGCGCATCCAAGATAGTTTGCGTCGGAGCATGAATGTCCTGTTGCTCGACGTAGCCGATCACCCGAGACAGGTTGTTATCGGTCTTGGTTCCATTAAGGAGCACCTCGCCGGTGATCTTGCCTCCGGTTTTACGCCTGGCCAACACGTCCATCAGCGTGGATTTACCCGCGCCCGATGAGCCCTGGCAAGTGTCATCGTATGAGTCGCTCTGGTTTTTTAGCCACTCTCTTGAGAAGGAAGCCAGTGTACCATAAGTGCCAACATCATGCCCGGCTTCACATAGCCGGACACGTCGTGCAGGAGCTGCAGGTCGCTCTTCTTGAGACCTTTACGCACGGTGACAGAGTAGTTGAGATTGTGCCACGAGAGGTAGGCACCGCCGTCGATGAGCTTCCCACCGCAGTTCTCCCACTCGACACCACCGTTCCGGTGCGACATTTCGAGGTCATCGCCGTCTTCCTCGTGCTCCTTCCCCTTGTTGCCATCTTCTTCGTGATGCTTCTTCATGTACTCGGCCTTGACGGTCTTGATGTTGAAGGTGGCCATCTCCTTCTCCTCGATCTCGCTTATTTCCACGTTCCGCATGCGCGGCTTCCTGGGCGGGGCATGGCGCATCCACCTCAGTCCGACGTAGGTCGCCAAGGTAAAGATGACCCACCAGCACATGACGCACACCACCATGATCCATTTGACCCATTCGCTGTTCCAGATCCCGTAGTGCTTGGTGATGTAGAACGTGCCGTCCGTTACGGGGCACGTCCGCTGTCCTGCGAACCCATCGGGGAATGGCGTGTTGAAATTCGGAATCGTGGTCGGCGGCATCCACTCGGACTCCTCGCACGAGTACTCGGCGCCCCAGAACTCGTTCGAGGCCAGCCCTTGGAATGCATAGCTTATTGGATTACTATAGTACATCCACACCCAATGGCCATATATGTGTATCTGGTTGTGTCCTTAAATCAATGTCTGGTGTCTCACCTGATGCAGGAGTTAAAAATTTGGACGTACGCGCGGCACGAGATAACCAGCAAACATCAACAGCAGAGCTATCAGCGTCGGAGCGAAGCTTTGTGCTATAAGGAGAGACGGAGACCAGACGGCAACCATCCTTGTAAATGCTCTCATAGTCTTATTTAAACGGTAGGTCAGCGCACTGAGTCTGAAAATGCAGAAGGGGCAATGACCATACCCAATAGAAAAAGAAACTCATGTAGACAAAGTAACCAAATCGTTCGCCTGAGTCACCCTCGTTCAGGTTTGATAACCAATAGAGGATTGATGAAAACGCTCCGATTTCAGCCATCATTGTCGGTACCTGCATTCAGACTAGGGATTAGTTCCGAAAGGACTGAAGAAGCTTATCCATGAAAGAAGGGCAGTGAGTACCTCGGCGGCAATCGTGGCGACAAGATAGGGCGAGAGATGGAAGTACTTTTGGTCTCGTTGCATGTAGAATACTGGCCTTTCGAAGATTGTTAAAGGCAAGGCGGTCAGCGAACCGAAAGACCAGTAGGCGAGCACTGCGAAGGTAAGGCCAACACGACTGGGAATGTCTTGCTGATGGCGGTCAAGCCGCAAGAACAGTGTTCCCAAGATACAGGCAAGGGCACTAGCGGCTACTATACGTGCAATGTTGGTGGTTTTGTCGCGCCATTCACGAATGTAGGCGCGCTTAATAAGAAGCCAGTATTGTCTGCAGACGTCGAGATGAGTAAGGATAGGCATGCGCCAAGACGTGACACGTACTTCCAAATGGACGTAGGGTACTTGGCATCACGCGCGTAGTCGACAAGTTCGATCTTTGCCGGATGGGCCTGGCAATAAGGGCAGAGTGAAATGGATGATGTTATGGGGGAAAAATGCTGAGCTGTACCTTTCCTTCCTTTTCATCGTGGGGGACAAGATCCTTCTCAGTTTCCTTGATAACTTCCTTAACATGAGTGTGTAGCTCCGATTGCTTGTAGGACTCGACAAAGTCCTTCGGTTCAAGCCAGTGGAAATCCTCGTGAGGGATTGCTGCGGGATTGTCATTCGCTGGATCTGCTTCTTCCACAGCGCGGTACTTGCTGGGGCGAGAGCTGCTGATGGACTCTACCACTTCCTCTGTTACCCGCGCATGTTAGCACTCATGAGTGACCCGCAATCGCCAGGACAGGAAAAGGTGCGCACGGAGGAATTCGGGTGGATTGAGGTTCGAGGGGCACTTGTACCCGAGGCTCTCGAAGTAGCCCAGGGCTTCAGTGCGCTTGCCTAGAAAGGCGATCTCACCGTGGGTGAGGATCATCACGTTTTCAAAGAGATGGAAGACCTCATAGCTGGGCTGAAGCAGGGAGACGATTGCCGTTCCGCCCATGTTCACGATGGTGCGCAGCGCTCTCATGAGATCGTAGGAGGCTGAGGAATCGAGACCGGTAGTGGGCTCGTCGAACAGCCACACGCCGGGAGACTTGGTCCATTCGATGCCGACCGTGACGCGCTTCTTCTCTCCGCCGGACACGCCGCGCAGAAGACCGTCCCCCACAATGGTGTTGGCCCTGTGCTTGAGTCCGAGAAGCTGCAAAATGGCCTCCACGCGTTCTTCCTTCACCTTGGCGGGCACCCCAGGCGGCATCTGGCAATCAGCACTGAACTGGAGCGTCTCCTTCACAGTAAGTGTGGCTGTGTGGATTTGAGTCCGAGTGAGTACGGAGGCCTCCAAGAAGCAAGAGGAATCCGGAGATGACGAAAAGGGGAGGATAGCCTGAAGTGTACCAAGATGAACGTCCTCCTGCTGGATGAAGGCGACGTCACGATGATAGTGCTTGCGCTTGGGCACCTTGCCATTGAAGGTGAGACTTCCCTCGACCTTGCCTGCACGAAGTCGGTTGGCGAGCAGCTTGAGCAAGGAGCTTTTGCCGCACCCTAAGTTGTGACGGGCGAGACAGTTTAGCGGCGAGCAAGCCAGAAACACCGATCGGCGGCGAGAAGCGATTGATTCACCTACCGGGTGCACCAAGAAGGAGAGTCATCTCGCCGGGCTTGAGGTAGAAACTGACGTCGTTGAGAATCGGGGTCGTCAGGTGCCTGTTCTTCCTGACGAACCGCTCGACCGTCAGACTCTTGAAGAAGTACGGCACGTCGCGGACGTGGGAAGTGGGCGGCGGCACGTGGACGCTGTAGGTGAGGTTGTTCACGGCGGCGAATATGGGCTGGAAGTGCGGATTGACCACCTTGCGCGTCTCCTGAATGTAGTCCTTGAAGAGGACTGTTCCCTTATCAGGCAAAGACAGCTTGGGCTCGTCCGCTGACTAGTTAAGTTGTTACACACAAGTAAGGGAGAAGCCAGCGTTTTGGCAGGAGGGTTCTTTCCAGCCGTACCAAGTCCATGCTTTCATCATCGGCCTGACCGGAAAGGGCGTCGTCACTATCCTGATCATGGACCACCGCCGCCTCCGCCGCCGGTGTCGCGGGCTTGCGGTCGACTGCGTGTTCCTCTGCCGTACTGTTCGAAGTACTGCTACTACTCTCCATGCCGGTCTAGCGGCCAGTGCTCGCAGTGGGTGTGATGTTGGATAGCGTTGTAAGAGAAAGGTGAGAGGTGGTTTTAGGGGTGTCACGAGTTGTGCGCAACCCGCTGGGTGATGAGCAGAATCGACCGGAAGTGAGACGGAGAGCAAATCAAGCTCCTGGCGCATGATGTCTCCGATCGTACGCCGTATTTTGACACCGAAGAGGCGAGGAACTAACCCTCGTACAAACCCATAAAAGGCCAAATATGTCCGTACGTCTGGCTCTGATTGGATTAACGCAAAGTGGATATAGCCCGCGAAGGCGTTGGTTGGGCGGCGGTTCTCCGTAGGTCTCCGTCTCCGCGCTTGTGCTCTCCGAGACATGTTCATGTCAACAAAACAGATAAAATTCGATTTTAAAAATGAAAAATCACTGCTCCTGCGCTTGAAAAATAAAAAATAATAAAAGCCACACGCACATGCAGCAGCTGAAGGAACGGACGTTGGGGCTGCTGCGGCGGATCCCTCCCCCACGACCTGACGAGTGGTGGATGTGGCTCTACTGGATCGGTGCCGGTGTGGCTGCCGTGAAGCTGGGCTACGATCGCTGGCCCTGGTTCTCCAAACCATCATCTTCCTCGTCGTCAACAACAACCCCAGTCAGCAGCAGTAGGCTCTCTTCGCGATCCTCTGCTGATTCATCTTCGCCCCCCAATTCACGATCTTAATCTGCTAATTCTTCTGAACACTGGTGATTTTTACTAGTGAACTTGTTTATTGGGGTGTCGCGGCCGGCGTTGTTTTTCTTCTTTTTCTGTTTTCTGTTCGAACAGAAAGGCGACGCGAGCTGTGCTCAATCCCTGAGAGAGCGGCACACATAAGAGCTCCAATGACAAGCTTACGCTTGCACTGCAGGAAAGAAGAGAAAGAGGGGACATGTCATCAGTCGGGAGGGGTGTTGAGAGGGGCAATTGCGCAAGGCACGTACTGTAAGAGGACTTAGGAATCTCCGTGCCGGGCTTGAGTTCAGGGATATTTACAACGAAGAGGCTCTGCACCTTGTTGAGCACCTCCCCGTCCTCCTTAGTGGAGACGAACGAGATGGCCAGACCCTTGGTTCCGAAACGACCAGCACGACCAACCCTGTGGAGGTAGGTGTCGGCCTCGGCAGGCATGTCGTAGTTGATCACGACGTTGATGCGCTCCACATCGATACCACGACCCAGCAAGTTGGTGGCGACGACGATACGCGCACGCAGGTCCTTGAACTGGGCGAACTTCTCAATTCTTGATTACACCACACACGCACATACACAACAGAAAGTCAGGAGTGAGCTCGGTTGAGGAAAAATAATAGCATAAGAGAGAACTCTCCAGGCGAATTGCAAAGGTTACCTCTCCTTCTGGGGCATGCCACGGTAGATGGCGATAGAGGGGAAGTTCTGCTCGACGAGGATCTTGTTGAGCTCGGCGGCACGCTTGACGGAGCTGACGAAGACGACGCACTGATTGAACTCAAGTGTGTCCAACAGATCAACCAGCTTGCGGGTCTTCTCTCGCTCCTCGAGTTGCACGTAGTACTGCTTGAGGCCGTGTAGGGTCAACTTGCTGCCAGCGCTGATGTAGATCTCAAGCGGCTAGAGGAGAAAAACGCGTAGGAGCGAGAAGAAGCAGAACAAAGGAAGAAGAAGAAGAAGAACGGAGGAGGAAAGGTTGCGGTTAGAAAGTATGACACACTCGGCAGTCGTCCCTCCCTCCAGTCTGTATGTGCGAATGCGTGGCATGCTGCTGAGGAAGAAGAAAGACTTGACAGGGGCAGATTCAAGCGCCTCCGCCTTTTCCTGTGCCTCACTTGGTGCGCGTCTGGAGGTGCGAAGAGGGGCCTCGATCTCGTATGTGGGACGTCCCGAAGGGAAAGATATTTCATGCGCACGACACTCCATCCGAAGACAGAGGCCGGCAGCTCCACCATAAATTACTCCTGACCTCGCCTCTTCGCATTTGCGTCTTCTCTCATTTGCTGCTGCTGCTGCTGCTGCGCTGGTACGGAAAGGGTGTGTGGTGCCCTTTCCTGTGTGGAAAATTTTCAAGTGTGCGGCAGGCAGCGCCAGGGGGGCTGGAGGAACGCGCGCTTAGGGCCAGCCCAGCGCTGAGTCGCTTGGTGTTGTGCCAAGCCGGTTGCAGCTTCGCGTCCCGATCAAGACCTTGCCTCGTTGTTGGGCGTCGGCAGTGGGGGTGCGCGCTAGCCCGCAACGCTCGGAGGGGATGACCCCTCCGTCGTTCCCGGGCGGGATCGTGCTTACGCGATTGCAGCTCTTTTTTTTCCCCCTCATCAGTGCATGATGATTACCGTGGGATGAGCGCCGCCGCTAGCATTCGTTTCCCGCAATGATGATGGAGGAAGAGAGTGTGATGGAAGATGTTGTGGGTATGTACGTTGTGCATGAACTTCTTGCAGACGGCGCGAATCTCGTCGTTGAGCGTAGCGGAGAACATCATGACCTGCTTGTTGTGAGGTGTAAGACGGAAGATCTTCTGCACATCAGCACGCATGTCTGTGGAATTCGCGACATACGACACAAAACACGTCGTTAGCACGAAGAACAAAGCGGGGGTGGGCCCGACGATCATCTTAGAAGTGGGCAAGGGCAATTTGCGTACCGACAGGCTCAAGGAGGGAATCACATTCGTCAAGGACGAAGAACTTGATCTTCTTGAGGTCAAGCGCCTTCTCGTTGGCCAGGGCAAGGATACGACCGGGCGTACCGATCACGATGTGTGGGGCCTCCTTCTTGAGCGTAGCCCTGTCCTGAGTGATGGGAAGACCACCGAAGAACACTGACGCCTTAATGTTGGGCATGTACTTCGTAAAGCGACCAAACCTAGATAATTGCACGCGCAATCAGTCTCTTCCTATCTCTCTCTTTCGCTAGCTACTGCTTCAATCATGAATGGGATGGATCGGATGATGCGTACTCGTGCGAGATCTGGTAGGCAAGCTCGCGGGTGTGGGCAAGAACGAGGCAGCTGGTGCCGTCCTCAGGCACGATCTGCTGGAGGACCGAGAGCACGAAGACGGCCGTCTTACCCATACCTGAGTTGGCCTGGCAGATCACATCGGTACCGAGGATGGCCTGCGGGATGACCTCGAACTGCACCTGCGACGGATGCTCGAAACCGCAATCCGTGATGGCTCGCAGGAGCTCGGGCTTCAGCAGGAAGTCCTTGAACGAGGCCGTGTGCACGGTGCTGTGCGAATCGACCGAACTGTGTACACAGAACGCGACATATAACAAAAATTCAATCAAATGTGTGCATCATCGGATCAACCACAACCACCCTTCCCCCAGGCAAAAATTGTTCGATAGGTCCTTTAGTCCTCAGTGAATTAACGCTCCTCATCTTAGAAAGTTTTCCCTTCGGGCCAAGATAGCGCGGGGCAGCTGGGTAGCGTACGTCTTGGATCCATCATCGGGCTTGGCTCCCGCATCAATAGACTCCTGTTCCTCATTGTCGAGCTCTCCATCCGAGTAGTCGGCAAGCTCATTAACGTCAAAAGGCTCGGCCATTGTGTGAGGATAGGGAAGGTAACTGAGAGATGGGGTGTGAGGAAGGATGGAGATCTCCGCGCAGTTAACTGTGTGGAGGTGAAGAAAAAACGGAAACCAACGAACAGCCAAGCCAACAAACACAGGCGCTGTCCCCAGTTTTTTCTTACTTTGAAAAGGCCAGGAAAGAGTACCGCCACCTTAAAAATCTGAACGCAGCAAGAAAATATATTCCCTTTGCATTTCCGCAAACTTCACTAGCAGGGCGTCTCATGAGACATGTCTCACTCATCGCTTGGCTCATCATCGTCGTCGTTGTCGCCAAAGAGCTCATCCTCGATCTCATTGATCTGCAGTGATTAAAAAACCATATGGTCAGCGATTGTGAAGCAGCCTGCCCGTTTGAGAGAAGAGACGCACTAGGTCATCGTAACCCTCTTCCTCATCATCGTCAGAGAGTCTCTTTGTGGCTCGGCCTTTCTTTGGTTTGGCGAATATGCTGTACTTGGAAAGCGTGCGGCCACCTCTCCCTTGCTTCTCGTCCTCTTCGAGACGCTCAAGTTCGGCAAGTCGATCGAAACGATTCGTCTCTTCAGTGGCTTCGCTGATGCCATAGTCCGTGCGGTCCTTCTCGTCGGCAGCGTCCTCACCACCAACCGATTCAAAACTTGCGTAGTCCAATTCAACTTCATCATCGCCTTGTTCCGGATCTACTTCTAGTTCCTTCTCCAGCTCATTCCATTCATCCTCATCAAGGCCAGATTTGGCTGTTGTCGTCGTTGTGTTAGTAGGCGACACGCGCGTTCCTCCCGTGGCCTTGATTGGTGAGCTACTTCGTTCGTCATCCTTCTCTTCATCATCGTCATCGTTATCAAGTTCGTCTCCCTCTTCATCACCTCCCTCGCCTTCTTCGTCATCCTTAAGGGCCCATTTGAGAAATTCATCCTGATCAGCATCTGATACATCTTCCTCTTCACCTTCCTACGATGGGCCGAGCGAAACAGTTAGAATTTGGTGTGTCCGAAGGCAGGTCAGGTTGCGTACTTCGGCCTGAGAATGAGCAAGGAGGACCTTATCCAGGTCGCGCACGTAGCACATTTCAAGCCATCGGATATGATCCTCATATGGCCGTAGGCCTTCCGGTACGCCAGGCGGCAGTTCCGAGGGCAGACCGTACCGCTGTTCCTCAGGTCGACTCCACGTTCGGATACACGTCAGCAACCTATTGTCGTGTGTGTCTTGAGATCGCGCGGATTGCGTGCTGTAAGAGAAAGGGAAAGAAAAGCGTACCATTCGAGATGTACAATGTGAATGTTGCCTCTTGCACGGGCAGCTTTGACCTTATCAGTACCCTCCTAAAATGGCGAGGCGACCTGTGAGAAGTTGCGCAAAAACACACACAAAAAAAAACAATAACAAGTGCGCCTCTACCTTGAGCGCAACAAGGTGCGTCACATCAGGGTCTAACATGGCGTGGCACCGAGCACCAAACTCCTCAGCTAGTCGCCACAGGGGCGTACTGTTATATCACCCCACTCCAAGTTAGGCTATGCCAACGTGGTTATCGAAAGAAGGGGCGTAAAGTACTTGTCGGGCTGAGCCAGAGTCGAAGGGAAAATGGATGAGAAGCAGATGTGAACGCCTGCAAGCACACGATTGCGTTGCACGTGAAGGCTATACTTTATGTCCCGCTTGCTCTTGCCCCATTCGATAGGCTTGTCCTCAGGGGCGGATTCATCTGTACTCGGGGAACAGAGTGGAATGACGGCCAAACACGATATATCGTTAGAAGGCAGGGACATAGAAAATCACACGTGCTGCTATCAACACGCATACACACTCAGGAAGATTTGCTCACCTGTTGAATCTCCGTATCCAGAGAAAAAGAGGCGATGCGCGCGTCGCAGATTGCGCAACATGAAGAGTAGGTAATCGTCTCGTAGAGCAACCTCTCTAAACGGTAGAGAAGATGGCTCTGCTGGCAGCGCTGCCTGCTTATTCTCACTTTGTGCAGTGGGCTGTAGGTCTCCTAGCCCGGTATTAGTTGGTTCAGCCGCGATACCCGTAGCAGCCGGACCCTTCTCTTGCTTCAGCAGCTCTTCTTCCATATGTTCCCGATCTCCCTGGCTAGCTGTGGTAGTACGCGATACTGATCCTTCGCTGATTTCGGCGGGTGGTGAAGCGTTGCTCGGCTCCTCTCCCGCTTCAGGCTTGGGTGTTGCTCTCTTAACCTTTTTGAAGCTTGGCACGCCCGTGGTGTCTATCTGCTTTCTCTTTGGCTGCTCCGGCTGCTGCTGCTCACCAGAGGCGTCCGTTTCAGAAGGCCGCGTAGAAAGAAGCATACGCTCACCGGGTAAAGCGTCAGAATCGCTGCCCTCTTTCATGGATGATTCACTGAGTGCAGGATCGGAATGGGTAGGCGGCAAAGGAGACTCCTCTTCCTCCTCATCCTCTCGTTTTCGTTTGTGGGATCCGCTCTCACTCAAACTTCCGCTTGTCGGAGAGCCGAAAGCTGCACCCTCAGAGCCCATAGACGAACGTCGGAGGCTTTGTCTAACCGGATGTCTGTGTGGATGTGCGGGCGGATGCGGTACATCCTACATTGTATCACCGAGAGCACAGTAAGTTATAAATTTGAACGTCACCGGTTTTGCACACACATACAAACATACACACACGTACCGTTTTGTCCTTTGGCAGAGCGTTGACCTTGGCATCGTTAAAGAAAAAGTCTACATGCAGGCAGAAAGCAATCATGAGTATGCGTACAAAAAGCGATTGGGTGAAAAAGAACAAAAGGAGGAGAACAACATATAATCTTGCTTGTAGTAGTGTGGATATACGTACAAGGTTCAATTTTGAGTAGGTTCTTAGAAGTCTGCCACACATCAACACGATCATCGACGATCATCACCATGCTGTCGTCCACAGGGAAGATACGCTGCAGATTCTTCGAATTCACACCTATATTCACATATCAAATTGTTAGGGAACGCCTGATTACACGTGCATAGGACGGTCATACTTCCGCATTCATCACGGGAAACGATGTTTTCTCGGAAGAGCTTCTGCTCTGGATCGATTATTTGAGCAACCTGGCGTAATGGACCTGAGATCAATAACCCCAGAACCCATTACATTGAAAAGTAGGCTTTTTTCGCTTACCTTGCGTGCATAGGCTCGGGAACCCATTGTGTAAATGTGAAGTTCAAAAAGATCCTTTACTCCCATGAGAAATTCCTGTAAATGAGGTCTAGACCGGAGGAGCAAAAAGGCGGGAGGAGAGTTAAATACAATATGACTGACGACTATCCTTTGGGAGATGTTGTTCAGATACCTAAGCTTGAGATAAAAATTGTTTGGGCTATGTGCAAGAGTGAAGCGATAGAGGTTTCTGGTCGGCGTGTCTACTTCTAGGCCCACTGATGGATCTGGAGATTCGGCACACGTGATATCACCTACTGCCTTTGCATCCTGTCCAAAGAGCGACTCCACCGCCGGGTCCTAGAAAAGTGTTATGCAGATGAATGACATCATAACAAGTCAGTTCTATAGAGCAGAAGAAGAATAAGAACAACAACAACAACAACAAGTTCAGACCTGCGTAGCGTGAACGAGGGTCTGATCGAGATCCAGAACCAGCGAGAGCTTTCTGGTCGCCATCAACCTCTCTGCCGTGCGCTCTGCATCTCTCTCAGCCACCTACATGAATAATAATATTCATACCTGTGATTGTCAGAAGCAGACCTAATACACTCCAAAATGTAGGAGCAATCAAGCTAATGTAACGTGCGTACGGCGCGGGACACAGTGAGGGCCGGTTGCGAGGGGATGAGCGAAATGGTGGCCTTCTTGTCGGTCGAGTGGCTGATGACCTTGCCGCAGATAGCGCACAGGTCATTGAAAGCCATCTCGTGCGCACAGTACTCCACTATCGCCACGTTCGTCCTGCATGTGTTCGCGACAAAGATGGATTTGTTAGTTCCAAAAATTACAAAAAATAGCAATAATATATCAAATACATTTCCAACAACCGAGGTATAAATAAATAAAATAAATAAATAAATCAATCATTGTGTATACCCAACAGGAACGTTCTTCTTCTCTGGAAAGAGATTACGGATGACTCCCTCGAAGGCAAAGGGTGAGCGCAAAAAGTGAAGATCGCGATTGGAGGCCCCCTCAGCGACGATCTGGTAGGTGCACAGCTCCTGCCCCTCTAACACGTCGGCCCCCTCCTTCACATTCCACCGCACGATCTGCGCCTCACAAGTCACGGGAAGGACCAGATCAAAGCGCTTGATGGGGTCCTCTTCTGAAGAGGACCTCTTCTTGCTCATGGTCGTGATTGATATTTTTTTTTGTTTTAATGAAGGGATCAACGATTAAATAATTGGTGATGTGTTTCACCCAACGGATACTTGCACCAAGAAAATACAAAGAAATTTATTTTCCTTTAGAAGCTTATCACTCGGTGCTCTCTGCGGAAAGAAACGGGTGAAGAGCTCCTCAAAAGTCACAGCTCAAAAATTTATGAAACACGAAACACCAACAGTGTAAAAAGGAGGGGAGTTAGATGGTAGACGGGATATGGAGGGAATACATTCGTATGATTGTTGTTTGCTTTACTTGTTGATGAGGATCATGCATGTGTGTGTGTGTGTGTGCATGAGGGAGGTGAAGAAGGGAAGAAGTAGGATGGACGATGAAGAAGGGGGAACCGAGTACACCGCGCACAAACAAAATGACATGATGATGTTGTCCGCTTCGTCAGGAGGAGTGTCGTGCCCCGCCATTGCCGTTTCCCCCTATCCCTAGTGGCCCACTCATATCTTCATCTCTCCTTTGTCCGTCGCGTATGCCATGCACCACACAATGGCCTCGCTGCTTCCATCTCCACTTCTTTCCCCCTTTCTTCTCCTTCCCTTCTGTGAGCATTGCTTACGTCGTGATCTAGCTATCCTTCTCGTGCCTCCTCTTCCTCTTCCTCCTCCTCCTCCTCCTCTTCACACTCACCGCAGTTCCCATCATCTCTGCCACATTACCCCACCTAAGAGCGAAGCAGAGTACCGCGACAGGGATGGATAGTATGACGAAATCCGAGTCGACCACCAGTCCACACCGTGGGCGACAGTAGGTAACGAGGTCAGTAGTGCGGTCGCTTGGGCCAAGGTTCGGGTGTGCCTGTGGCGGTGGTGTAGGGCACGTAGCCCGTCGACGGAGGATATGATTGATAGCTAGCGGACGCGGTCGGCTGCTGTTGCTGGTGTTGCTGATAGGGTGCGCTCTGGGCCTGCATTTCTTCGCGCGTGCGCTTCTGGCCACCAGCGCCTACGGACTGTGACTGTTGGGCGTAGTAATTGTAGGTCGACGACGTGATCGCGGGACCTGTCGTGGGCACGTAGACCGAAGGGGTAGCGGTCTGGCCGACATAGCTGGCCATAGGTTGTGTGTAACTTGTAGCTTGCGCCGCTGACGGGGCTTGGGAGTACCCTGCGCATCACAACAATGAATCAAAAGACCAACGTAAATATGTGTTGATACTCTTACGGAAGGAGAAGAGCGAGGGAATACCAGGATATCCTGTTGGTTGCTGCATGGGAGTGACCACAGGCGTGGGAGAAGCAGCCGTGTGGCCGAGACTGGCGTATGGAGTAGCGTAAGGTGTCATGTATGGCCCAGCTGTCGGCGTTTGCTGGTAAGTAGGTGTTGGGGTGTATGCTGTTGGCTGCAGAGGAGTATGGGGAATGTAGACGGGTGGAGTCGGAGTAGCTGTGTATGAAGGCTGTTGATAGACACTCTGCTGCTGGTGAGCATAACCGTAAGGGCCAGGGCTCTGCAAATAGCGATAGGACTCAGCCTTGGCACACGTACACTCGCGATGATTATGATACAGATCTCTATGGGTCACATACCTTGGTTGCAGGGGATGTCTCTGGCCAGCTGGAATAGGTGGAACCTGTTGGTCGGTAGCTAGCGTAGGGTGATGTTGCCGCGGCAGCAGCAACAACAGAAGCCGGCGGGAGTGGCGCACGAACTGGCACATGAACAGTAGGCCTAACGATTGCAGGTGGGGGAGTGGGCAGCAGGGGCGCTGCAGGACCCGGTCTTGGCCGATAACCACCACCACCATAGCCACCTGCACGACGACACAACACAGGAGCTCAGCTTACTGAATTCGAGCCATCCTGCAAGCGTACTCCAATTACCTGGTTGGGTGGACCTAAATCCGATGCCTTGAACGATGGGAAGCCAGTCAGTTAAGAAATTTAATAAAGCCTTGTGTGTTTTCAGGCACCAAAAAATAAAATAAAAAAATAAAATTGGCTGGTTTTACCTTCAACGCGGGATGGCTGATGTGGTGTGAAGGCAAAAGGCGTAACGGAAGGGAAGGTCCCACGTCCTCGTCCTGTCATGAACCCGCGTCCAGCGGCAGAAACAGCAGCAGCAAAATTGGCACTCATTGAGTCAAAACCTCCGTGGTGGAAGCCTCTACCCCAACTAGGCCTTGAGACTGACGGGAAGAAGCCACGACCGCGACCACCGAACTTCGAGGAAGTAGTAGATGGCTTAGGCGAGTGCACAAAAAACTATAACAAGGCCTAAGGATGACATACCACGGGCGGAGTGAAACCACCCCGGCCGGCGAAACCGGACCCGTGGACCACCGGCACGAAGCGAGGAGATATGGTTCCCATTGCAATATCAGATTTGGATGGATTGCCGTAGCTGATTCTGATTCGAGCTCCCTGGAATTCGGCGTTGTGAAGGCCATCGCGAGCTGCATGCAATACAATGCAAGCAGAGCGGCAAGTTGTCATCTCATTTAGTCTCTTCTCGTTTCTTACTTGCAAGAACGATGGGGAGTACCTTTTTCTGCTTCCTCTCCGGAGGCAAACGTTACAAAAGCAAATCCTCGTGGCAGTTGGTTCATTGGGTTGATAGGCACGTTGACATTCTTGACCGTACCGAACTTTTGGAAGAGCTGTCTGAGTGCCGCGTAGTCCTAAAACACAAGAATTAACAAGAGTAAGACTGGTCCGAGCTCGCAAGGAGCAAGCAAAAGAGGGGTGAGAGGGACTAGTACTTACAAGATGACCAGGCGGAAGTTTATCTACAAATAGTACGGGTGAATGTAGGTCTTCGAGCTTGCTCAAGCGACACCAATCAATGCGGAGGGACCGTCCGTGGAAACTGTACCCACCCAATATAGCTTTGGCCGCTCCGGCCTGGGCCTTCATCCTCATTTCAACGAAGCCATAACCTTTCTTTCGTCCCGTAATTGAACTTCGCATAACCTGCCATTCACCATGTTAGCAGGTGGTTCGACTTCGAATCAAGCAGGACAGGCACGCACAATCGCTCTCTCAGTCTGACCATGAGCTTGGAAGAGGGTATGCAGATGATGGGGTTCTACGTCGTCATTCAAATTGCCCACGAAGAGGAAGCTCTCGTAGAGGGCATCGGTCACCTTTAGTTCTTTGTCCTTAATCTTCAGTGGTTCCTTGGCAAAGTGCGCCTTTGCCTTCTGGGCTGCCTCATGAGGCATACGCAGGATAGCTGCATCGCGTCGTGAGGGCTCCACCACGATACTGTTCACTTTTCCAAAGGGAGTGAACATTGGTTCCAAATCCTGTACCGTCATCAAAAGTGGGCACTCACAACTAAGCGCTGGATCATCATGACATGAACAGCAGGGCACACGTACGGCCGCAGTAATATCGTTGTCGATTCCCTCTACCTGCAGCGCAAAGGAAGCGTCGAAGGCCTCCTGCATGGCCAAAAGGGCCTTCTGTTTTTCTTCCTCGCTCAGTTCCGCCTGGTCGAGCGGTTTCGCCGCCTCGCTCTCTGTAGTAGCGGCAGCCACAGTATTCGCGCTGGCGTCGCCCTCTACTGCCTTGTTGTGCTCGCCTTCCGCTGGTGTTGGGTCCTCATCTATACCCTCGACCTCTTCTGTTGTGAAGGAGACGCCCTCCATCTCGTGTTGCTCGTTGCTTGTCTGCTCGAGCATAGCGGGAGGTACGCCTTCCGTAAATGGAGCTTGTTGACCTTCAGTGCCATCTTGGGCGGCAAAGTGGTCCTGTACCTCGCCCATAGCTTGCGCCTGTGCATCGACATTGCCTGCCGCAGCAAGCGTCAGATCCGGCACCTGCTCCTGTGACTTCAGAAGCTGGTCTTGTTGCTCGGTGAGCAGTCGCTGATCAGTTGCCATCATATCCGCGCTGCCTTCTTCCGTAGCAGGCACGGGCGCAGCTTGTGGTGCGGCGGTGGCTTCAGTTGTGGGAGCGGGACTGGTTTCTTTCAGAGTATCCTCTTGTGCAACCGGGACATCATCGGCGGCTGCGGCGTCATGGCCACCACTGTCTGCTTCAGAAGGCACAACAGCAGCGGGGGCAGCTGCAGCACTCTCTGTAGTAGCAGCAGCGCCGCCTGTTCCTTCACCACCAGCAGCAACAAGAGGAAGTTCTCCGCCTACTTGAGGTTGTACGTCGAGATCGGGGGTTACTTGATCGTCGGCAGGATGTACCTCGACGGCTAATCGCGCGGTGGGAACAGGTACCTCAGTGCCACCTTCAAATGGCGGCTGAGCCGAATGTGAAGATGGGGAAGGGACTGCAGCATCAAGTTCGGAACCCATCGAGCTTTCCTCTACGATTGATGCCGATGCATCGGCCGCCGCCTGCGTGGCTTCTCCACCCTCTGAGGCAGCGGACGAAACATCGGGGTGGGGTACCCGGGCCTGCTGCTGCCCCATGCACTCTTCCTGAGCAGCGATCGTCTCTATGGCAGGCGTGAGTACCTGGTCCGACGTGGCGTTTTTGATTCCCTCTGTGTTCGTATCACCCCCGTGGTGGAGCTGTGCGCTCATAGTTCCCCTCACGTAAAAAGTCAAGACAAATACCCAACCCGGTAAAGAAAATATTTTCCTACCTATTTCTGATAATAAAAAAGAAACAAGAAAAACAAGAGGAAAATGTGAGGAAATACTGAGCATGAAGAAAGAATGGAAGCGGATGTCCGCACGAGAGAACGAGCAGACATTAGTCCCTACCGCCAGTGGTGACAGTCACAGGGCCGAAGGGCAGGAGGCCCCACACCAGCACAGCGGTGATGAGGCCAATGGTGCTCGTGACGCCGACGATAGTGCATCAGCAGCTCCGCCCTCGCCCGTCTCCGTTGAGCAGAGCAGGCCGTGGCGTGATCCTGATGACGAGGAGGATGACGGGAGGTTCATGGGGAGGAAACAGTCTCCACGTGTGCAGCGGACGCAGGCCGATGTAGAGCTGCAGCTGCGAGAAGCCGTGGCCCGCGGTGCAGACACCCTCTACCTCACTAACT
This sequence comes from Acanthamoeba royreba, assembly GCA_000826365.1. Lineage (NCBI taxonomy): Eukaryota > Discosea > Longamoebia > Acanthamoebidae > Acanthamoeba > Acanthamoeba royreba. Next base: position 27,752 of record CDEZ01022435.1, on the reverse strand, counting down.
ACTCGCTTCGGCAGTTGGAGTCCTCCCTTTTGCCGCAGGTATGGCGTCTACACCAAATAGAACGAAAGAGAGCGATGCAGCATGCATTGTCCGCATTGATTGGGGAATGAACTGATGTTGATTTTTAATGTGTTACCTTTTGTGTTTAACATGACCAGGTGGCAGAGAGACTGACTTCGCTGAACCTCAACTTCAATCTGCTTACTGAATTCCCGCCAGCCCTGCTCTCCTTCACCAAGGTTGCTATGACTTAGGGGAATTTGAAAGCACGCCGATGACTGACAGGTTGATTTTGTGGGCATGCCACAGCTGGTGAGCCTGAATCTCTCCCACAATCTCATAACAGGCGCGATACCAGACGGCATAGGCGAACTTAAGGCACTGCGGTAAACCTAGTCTGTTTTGTGATTGCGTACATCACACGGTAGCTGAGCTTACTTGTTTGTTCAATCAAGGAGTTTGGTCCTGGCAGGCAATCGAATCACGTCGTTCCCTACCACTGTCTCGAAGATGACTTCACTTTGTTCTCTGCACCTAGGTCATTGTCTTTTCCCATTATCTGCAATATCACGTTCGATCAAATTAACACGATTGTGTGCAGAGGGCAATCCTACTCTACTCTACATGCCCGCTGAGATCGTCGATCGGACTAATGAGGAACCAACATTCATGCTCAAGTGGAATAACATCAGGGTCGAACCTCCTTCATCAAGTTTCGAAAATCAACTCTATTCAGCTAAATGGTTTACTGCTTGTTACAGGACTCCTTACTATCCGAGCAAAGACAGGATGCGCTTGAGCGATGCGAACCAGTGAATGTACCGACACTATTGAACCTGGCCTGCAGCACGGTGATAGCCTATGGTAAGTGCGCCTGTAGATGTTTGGGCTAAACATGAAGTGAGACTGACTAAAAATAAGCCAGGCCAACAAGATGAGCGCGTCAACCAGTTGGTTTCAGAGATACCCCTTGAGTTGCAAGAGTACATACCCACCTTCTATGGAATGATCAACGCACTATCTCTGATACTTAACCATTATGAATATGTCAGGTATCTCCAAAGTACGTATAAATGCAGATACTGTCATCGCATCTGCACAGGCCGCCCACCAGTCGTAATCATACGGCGGGCCAATCTAGCCCCACAGCGTCTGCCTCAGAATCGACGAGCGTTTGGCTACTGGGGAGGAGATCCGACGTAACCCTCGCCTGATAGCTAGTGTGTGCTTCCTTCTTTTCTCAAAGTGGTTCGCGTTTGATGTGGTGCAATGCAGGTCGATACCATGCATGTTCTTGTTTGATCGGGTAGGATGCTATCATGCATGGCATCATGGTGACGTTGATGCAAAAGTTGACAAGGGCGCATGGAAGGAGATCCAGACCAGTACGCCGCCATGATTACGCTTACTGTTAACAAAACAATCAACGGCACACCTTACGGTGTGACCTGTACAGCACCACGTAAGAAGAAACTTAGACGTTTTGCTTTCTCTTTTCGTGCTGCTCTGAGTGTGTTCCTCTCGTTTGATTCTGTGACTTTTGCAAATTTTGAAATCGTTTCAGATTGTCCACGAAGAAACTTTGGGGATGAGCACGAGAGGTGGTACCACACGGAAGAGGAAGAGGGGTCAGTCCTCAACGGCCTCGTCCTCCGCAGGACGCGGCAGTGTCAAGGCGGCCCCAGCGGCTACAACGACAATCGTGGGACAGGGTGGCAGGGGAGGAGGAGAGATCAGTAGTAATAACAAGGGAGGAGGGCCACCGGCCGCCGCTGGTGCGGCGTCGTCCTCTTCGTCTGCAGATGGGACTGGCGCGTTCATCCTCGACATACCACGTCCCCTCATGCGCCTCATCTACAAAGAACAGCGCCTCATTGAACAGGACAAAAAAGTACTGGCATTTATTTTTATTTTATTTTATTACTATTAAAATAGTATTTTTATTTGATTTCATTTGTCTTATGATTATTTAACCTGTTTGTTGTAAAAGTTGGTGCAGCTGCCGCGAGAACCGAACGTGAACAAGATACTCGATGACTACCTCGCCACTCTCCCACGTTCCTCTGATGAAGATGAAAACGAGAGGTACATTCTCACTACTAGCCTGCTTGACGGCTCCACTTGACGAGAATTCTTAACCTTGGCCATCTCATGGCGTGCAGTGATGAGCAGCCATGGGACGAGGTAGTGGAAGGCGTGCGACATTACTTTAATAAAACAGTGGGGAGCATGCTGCTGTACGGGCCAGAGCGGTATGCCAGCTGTTATGATCTTGATTGTGTTTGCTGCCTGTGAATAGAAGCGGGTTGCTAACTTTAATGATGCAGTGCCCAATTCAATGAGCTTAAGCGCAAGAACAAGAATGCAATAATGGCCGACATATACGGTGCGGAGCATCTTCTGCGCCTATTCGGTTGGCTCCCCATCCATCTCTCCCTCACAAGAGAGCGTATCGTAATGCTTACCTCCTTTATCTTGAACTGCAGTCAAATTCCCGGACCTTCTAGAGAAAGTGGAAATGGAAGAGGAGGCCAGAGTGGCCATCCGAGAAAAGATGGAGCTATTTCTTGCGTACACAGTCCTCTGTCTTACAGTTCTTACCTCCATTAACTGATATTCGTCATCATAGGTACATGAAGAAGCATCGAAAATCGTTGTTCACGGCAGAATACCAGGTACGGAACCATGAGAGGGCTCCTGCAGCTGTAATCTAATGAGCATTTCTGTAATGTTCCTGTGCAGGCAGGGAAACGAGTGTAAATACTCTTCTAACAGATCGCACCTGCTTATTCTCGCACGTGGCTGCAGGCCTTGAGCCATTATTCATTTGATTGGATACAATCAATTTACGGGCCAAATCGCAGGCTAGCTACGAGGCCATAGTGGTCTGATGGGTGGATTCTGATTTCCTCCTCCTCTCCCTTGGGCTCGTCCGTGTTGCTGGACGAAGGCAAACCCGTAGTCGATGAGGTCCTGTCTTCTACCTTGCGTTCCTTTCGCACCTGACTGGCCTCTCTCTTAGCGATTACGACGCATCGCGTGCCCTTGGACTCATCCCCTGCGCTGTAGTGTTGCAGTCCCATCTGTGGCCATCGAGTGAGATACGAAAAAAGCTAAAGTTGCAGCCATAGGTTCGTACTCGGCTGGCAATACGGTGCACGAGCATGCGCTGGAAGTTGTTCAGCGTGGGTGGGAACTCATACACGTCACGGTCAGGATCAGTTGCAAACCCAGCGATCAGATCTTCCGTCTCTTTAGGACTGAGGGCTGACTCGTCTTTTGCAGCTGATTCATCTACAACTGATGCAGAGGATAAGCTAACTACCACTAGAATTGCCGGAGAATAGACTATACCTGGAGTTGCACGACGTGTCCCACGCCACACGATCGGTTCGGTACCTATCATCTCTACGCTTACCGGGCGCCAGGCCTCTCCATCCCTGTGATGTGTCGTCAATCATTCGCGCATGTTACGTATCGGGCGATACGTACCGCGGGCAACTACGCAGCAATATTCGGTCAAATCGACGGCACATTTTACTCTGACTCGTTAGCGCAGCCGTGAGATTGTTTTGTGGATCAAATGTCCATCCCACGTCACCTGCGGCCATGTTGAGTCCTGAGACATCATGCTTAACAACAAAAACTTACCTGGCCGCAAGGCGAGCCACACATCAATAAAGTCCTCTGTAATGATCTTGCTCTCTTCCACATCGTTCTTGAAGTTGAAGTCGCCAATGATGATGGAATCTATGTCGTGGTTACCGCTGTCATCTCCTCGCATGGCCTTCAGTATTGTTTGCAGCTGATCAGCTCGCCTATCTCTCGCCCCATCTGCTTTTTCGCTGTGCAAAGGTCGCTAAGCAGGGTACACACATACGAAACGGGTTGTGACGATCCACCTACCTTGTCAAGTGAATGACTGGCACACACATTCGCCGTCCGTTGATGATAAACTCCCCACATATCAGGCGTTTATAGCCCGAAAAGGCATGCACACTGCCTTTGAAGGGCAGCTTGGAGAGAAGCAATTGGCCTGAGGGATAAACAGTACTCTGCAAATCCCTAGTAGTATATACCGTCAGTACAAACAAGGGCTGGCTAACAGTAGGATAGCCACTCACTTTTTAGTAGCTTTCGTCTTGGCGAGTGCAAAGTCCTGCTCGGAAATGAAGTACTTCTCCCTCACCCAGTCTTGTTCGAGCAAGTAGCTCAAGAACGGTGGTGTCACCTCCTATCAAAAGAAGACTTCAGTCAACATAAAAGCATTTGCAGAATGGGGAAATGACGTTCAACCTGCAGCCCAATGATGTCCGCATCCAGTTCGCGTAGCATGTTGAATATGTAAGGTGTACGCTTGTGAGTATGGATGAGATCCTTGATACCGTGGTAAAGATCGAAAAGGACATTGAAGGTTACCACCAGCAGGCGGTCAGTTTGTGCATTGTCCTCTTCGGCCACCAGAACAGGTGCCTCTCGCCACTTCCCTGCCTGTGTATCGAAGCGATAAACGGGAGTTGGCAGGCCCAGTGCCGGCTGGAAGTTTCCTGCCTTGCTTTGTCTGGCGATCCAACAAGGAAAGAAGCGGTTAACAATGAAGTCCGCGGTAAGGTGCATGCGGATGGATGAGAAGAAACCTTCTCTGGAGGAGTTCATTGACGGGCACCGAGCGAGGATGCCAGCCAGGGGGAATCTCTGCGCCTTGTGCTTTGAACAACTGATACCAGTGGGATTTCCATATATCGATGAACAAGTTCTGTTCACTCATCGAAAGCTGACTCAGCACGCGTTTTACTTCCTCTTCTTCAAGCTCTGCATCAAAAGAGCTGTCATAGAACAGGAGTTAGTTCTTCTTCAAGAGATTGATGAAGCTGTTGACATACCACAGCCACTGCATATGCGGATCGTTGATGTCGTCTGTCCCAAAATGGGATCGCAGGAGTTCGCGGTACTCGATAACTTGATTCGCGGGTAACGTGTCAGCATACTTCTTTAGTGCGCCCGCGGCGCTGCGCACGCGCTTCCATAGAAGCCGCCGTGCCTCCAATTCCTCGCCAGCACGTTCGGCCTCAACAGCATCAGCAAAGGCCTGCGCCATCCTCGCTTCGAGCTTATTCCGATGGCTTCGGCACGAAGCGTCGCACCGCCCACACACTGCGAATGTCCAGCAAACTTGCTTGTCCCTGGCGTCTTCATTCTTCAGCACCTCCACGTGAGCAAAGAACGAAGACATCTAGCAAAGTTAAAAAGTAGTACGTCAGTTCGGGATCATTCCTTTATTTTGACTTATTTTATTATTTTCTTTTCTTTTTAAAAAAACAACTTATTATAATCCAAGAGAGTGCGCGTTACAAGAGGGTGTTGCGTTGCCGCTGGCGCGCTCGCGCACAGGCGGCAAGTTGCCAGTGGTTCTTCGCACTCCATGAGAATCTTCCTACAATAAATTCAAGTAAAATGGCCCAAAGCTAAAAAATATGTCTTTTGAGCATGGTTTTCCTTCAGAGAATCCATTTCGAAAAATTACTCGAACAACGAAACTGTTTGTATTTTATGAAATACGTACTTCTGCTTGTCGACAAAACAGCTCGTTACAGAGTAACGCCCATGTTTAGGTCTCCATAAGGTTAACGACCACGTTCCCAGGCAGATCCCACACAAACTCGCCAACTTCAACAACACACCTTAGGCGCACTCTTTGAAGGGCCTACTTCACCTCACCCTGTGTAGTAAAAGAAAAAGACAGACTTTCATTTACATGCATACAACAATGAGGCTAACTCGCCCCTGGAGCGCGCGGTCGGCTGTGACTTCCTCTTCCTCCCCTCTGCGGGCTGTCTCCCTGCAGCTGGGCACAGGCGCATCGCAGGCGCTGCGTACGGACCAGAGAAGGACGATGTCCTCCCGCACCTGGTGTGCGGGCGCCGTGGCTCCCCTGGCCAAGGGCAACCCCATCGCCTACCACCTCCTCGACACCGCCATCATGGAGGTGGGCCTGCCCTCTTCCTTCCCTCTATTTTTTTTTTCCTCTTCTGAAGAAGCTGGTCAAGCCAGTGTGTGTGGTGACAACGACTTACAATGTTACAATGGTTGGGGTGGCGGGGCGCGACTTGCATGGGTTCTACACATGATACAGCACGTGGGCATTTATGGGAACCCGATACAGTCGGCAGAGCAAGCGGTCCAGGCACAGCCCAACCTCGGTACCACGACCTCAGCTCTGGTGAAGAACTTAATGAGGGAAGGAGTGTGGAGCTTAGCAGCGCATGTGTACTTCCTGTGTACCGCAGTGATGGGCCATGTGGTCAAGGCAGGACTGGCGCTGTTCGGCACCAACCTGCCCTACTCTGCGCCTGCCATTCAGGAACCGCTTAGTGCTGCTCGCAAGGTATATGTGCTTGCCTACACGCTTGTGGAAGTGAGTTCTGAGCCAACCTTGTGCGACATCAATCAGGCTCTGAGAAACGAAGGAGCATCAGAGAGGGAGAAAGCACATCTGCAAGCTCTCGAAAAGTGGGTGTCCAAGGAGTCAATGGTCGACGCTGTGACTGTCTGGGAAGACATCCTATCGCGGCACCCTCGCGATGAGCTTGCGGTCAAGTTTGCTCATGATGCCTATTTCTTCCTGGTAAGGAAGGCTGCCGACCATGCAAGCTGTGAGATGTGCAAGTGCCTCTTACTCAGCCTTCTGCTGCTACAGGGTAAGGCACCCGAGATGAAGGCTTCCATTGATAGAGTGCTCGGAGAGTGGGAGAGAACCAACGATCACAACGCATTTGGTTATCTCCTGGGAATGCATGCTTTCTCCCTTGTGGAGAACCATCTGTACGTGCAACCTTACGGCCTATTTGGCTATCTTCCTGGAGCGTCTAGTCTAAGCGAAACAAACATGTGATCAGTTTCAAGCAAGCTCATAACCGTGCCAAGTCTGCTCTAGCGGTGAACACAAGAGATACGTGGGCTATTCATGCGATCGCCCACGTCTACGAGATGGAAGGCAGGCAGGACGAAGGAATCCGCTTTCTGTTGGAGGAGCTGCCGAATTGGAAGGTACTCGTCATGCTCTGAGAGATTGACTGCAAGTACTTATGGCTTTGGGTAAATGTAGTGGTGTACTGGGCTTGCGTGCCACCTGTGGTGGCATCTCGCTCTTCATCATTTGGAAAAAGGGGATCACGGGCGCGTATTTGACATCTTCGATCACCACATCTTGCCCATGAACAAGGCCTCTGGCTCAATGTTGGATCTTGTGGATGCGGCATCGCTTCTGCAGAGGGTTGAATTTGATGGTACCATCACCATTAAGCTAACAAATTGAAGTCTAAGCTAACATCATAGCAGTTGGTAACGTGGGAGATAGGTGGAAGGAGGTCGCTCACCTGTTCAGAGCCAACTATGCCGGTAACGTGTTGGTACCATGCACTCTCCCCACAGCTTGGTTGGCGTAGCGCAGAAAACTGACTAGTGCGTGCGGTAAATCATCTATCAGCCATACAATGACGTACATTTGGCAATTGCCCTGCTGGGTGCAGGCGACAAAGTTGGGGTGGAGCGCTTCGTATCGATCAACAACGTTCGCAGAGGAGGAGGCGCGTCGGCCGATGTGGGCAAGCACCTCACTCAGGCGTTCATCGCTTACAGAGAGCGTCACTACGATCAGGCTGTCAGCCACTTGATTCATCTTCTCGATGAGAATGGGCCTCTTTACTCCGCTTTTGTCGACGTCGGTGGAAGCAATGCGCAACGTGATCTCTTCGCCCAGCTGTTCCTCCTTTCGCTGGGTCAGTCCCAGCCGCAGGGCGAACGCAAGCAGCTTCTCGACCGCCTCCTGTGGCAGAGGACCGACGCCAGACCCTCTCCGCTCACCAACCGCTTCATCGATCGTCTCATCATCCCTCACCAACAAGAGGAAGTAAAGCAATGATCACCTGATGATCTTCATTGCCATCAATCGTGATCGAGCACAGAGGTGCATGTACGAACTGGAGGCATGTTTTATGGAAATAAGAGGAAATAAAAGAAACTCAAAGAAAATTCCAGCTAAGCGGCAAGAGAGAAGCATGTCAGAAGCAGCAGACAGCCACCAGGCTGCCCCAAAGCTGGAGGAGGTGGACGACCTCATCTTCTTTTACGGAGAGGGCTGCAGGTTCACACAGCGCGCCCTCCCGGAAGTTGAATGCCTTCAACAGTACCGGAACCGCCCTTGTTTCTTTATTGTTCGAACTGCAGGAGTTCTCACCATCGAGTGCCTTGCTGGCAGGGCCATGGGAGAAGGACGCACCCTCAAGCGGCTCGAAGTGTGGAACGATGAGGCCAACTACGCCAAGTACAGTACCGCGGCGCAGGGCAAGTGCCGAGGTGTGCCCTACTTCTTCAATTCCAGGAACGGCAACTTTGTGTGCGGTGCGGCGCCCTGTGCCACGCTCAAGGAACGATTGCTTCAGTAAACGGTCTTCTGCACATACCACAGTCACTCCTTCTTTCACCTCAGGGCACGCGAGTGCTGGCAGAGTGATCGTCATCACACTCTTAAGGTGCTTCCCATTCCCTGATGAAGCAGCAATCAGCACCACGGAAAAGAATAGCGTTATCGAGCATTCCCCAAGAACAACCACTGTGCGACACTTATGCACGCACCCAACACCATCTAGAGGACGTTGAGTCCGTGTTGCGCCGTGGTGTTGTAGGAAGTGGCGGAGGAGGTTTACGCTTCACAGTCCCACACAACTAAGCCCGAAATTCCACAAATATTTGGTCTGTACCCGTAAAATTATTTGAAATAAAATAAATTTAAAATTGCTCATTTTGTCCATAAAGGTGGACCGGTCCACCTTTTGTCGCTTCCTTTGACCGACCTTAATCGATCTTCTTTTTGATCGGCCATCGTGGACGTTAACGTCTGCCAACTACTGCGCGAACTGGCAGAACTTCAATCAGCGAATCGATATATATTTTTATTTTTCTTTTGAAAATCTAATCTGGTCTGAATGAGGAGGGCCATTGCCTCTGCCCGAGGAGGCGGCGACAAGGATGCGAATTCATCGTCAACAGGAGGAGCTGGAGGAGGTGGAAGTGGGGTCACATTGACCACCGCCGCCATCACAGGCTTTCACGATGCGGTCCAGGCCGATCGCGTCTCGGTGGTGGCCGAGACCCTGGCCAAGGGTCCCGATGATGTGGCTCGTGCGCTGGCCAATTCGCTGGACCCCTTCGGTCAGACCCCCCTTCACATCGCCGCCAGCAGCAAGTCCCAGAAAATCGTGGCCCTCCTCTTGCAGAACGGGGCCGACCCTTCCCGCACCGACAAGAACCTATGGACCCCTCTACACAGGTACTGTAGGCCCTCGCCGCCCCTTCGATAATTATTTCATTCTGATAATCTATTTATATTAATTTTCTGTTTTGTTATTTCTCACTTTACTGTGATTTGCGTAAAATATATTTCAGGTATTAAACTGCTTATTATTTTGTATTTTTGAAATTTGAATGCCAAGATTTAAATGCAACTATTAATCATCTATTAATCATGTGGGGTGAGTAGCGCGGCGAACGCAGGCGACTTCGAGATTTGTAAGATGTTGCTTCAGGCTGGTACGGACGCCACGGCCTTGACCGAGGCGGGCACGTCGGCGCTGCATTACCTCGTGCGACATTCGACGGAAGAGGTGGAACTGTTCAACGAGGTCATCATGCTGCTCCTCAACAAGGGAGCCGACATCGACTCACAGAACAAGCACGGCGAGTCGCCTCTCGTCCGGGCTAGCTTCCACGGCAAGAAGCAGAGCGTTGACTTCCTCATCGAGCATCACGCCGATGTCAACCTCACAACCAAGTGCGTATGAGGTTCATCTTGGCAATGAGCATGCTATCTGATCAGCTATCCTTGGCCTCGTCTTAGGCTCGGAGAGACAAGTCTACACGTTGCGGCGCGAAGCGGGCATGAGGGCATTGTATCAGCCCTGCTGGCTGCCGGTGCTGACCCAAATATCAGAGGTGACTATGGCACGTGTAAGGATGTGGCCGTAGCAGCCGGCCAAAATGAAATCGTTGCCCTTATCGACAGTACGCTGTTACCATGTACCTCGTTTTGATGATGACTTCTCACTGAACTTCTCATTTACTTAATGTAGGTTATCTCGAGAAGCTATCAAAAAAGAAGCCTGTAGCTCCTGAGGAACCTCCTACTCCTTTTGTTGCTTCAACCAAGTCTCTTCTACTAGGACCACGAGGCATTCTTCCACGCCAGGTAGAGATGCCCTTGTGTCGGACTGTGATTTACATATACTCAACCATGTTGCCTCGTTGCAGCGACGGCTCCGCCACATCAACTTTATTTATGGACGGAGCTTAACCGAACCTTACTCCAACACACTTATGGATGTATATTTGACGCTTCACGAGAAAGGTGCGTGTCCTCTCTGAAGCTGTTCTTCTCGTGCTCACACCTTTTCGCTTTACAGAGGACAGCAAACCCTTCTACACATCAGAGATTGTGACGGACACTCTGGTAATTCACTCTTTCTCGACTTAAAATTTCACAGCAGCGCCAGGAAGACCTCGTGACTAAAGTATGTGTGACATTGTATTTGATCTCCATAGAATCCCATGTGGCGAGGGCTCGACCCAACTGAGTTCAAAGGGATGGAATCATCGCCAGGAGAATGTGTAATATTTGTAGTTCGGGTGTGGAGCTGTAGAAATAAGGACAAGCACAAGCTTCTCTTTCAACTCATCATGGATCTCAATCGACTAGGCTGGGTCGGATCTAATGTACATCATACTCTATTCCATGACCTGGTCAGCCACAGGGTTATTAATCGAAATATCTCGATCACAGATGGAAGAAATGGGCTCCTTCCCAACTAACTCATTAGTGTTTGATATGGGCGATGGCTTGTACTTACGAGAAGAAACCATTGCTGTTATGGTACCATTTCCGAGCTACTTCCATATAGAATCGCTGATTTTTAATACAATCTTAACCTACAGCAAGCAGCGAATCAGTTGCAATCGTCTGTCCCACCATCACCGGATACTCGAAAAGTTGGTCGAACGGCTGCGTATAAAGATTTCATGCGGTACCACCTGTGCAATCTGCATTACGATCCCACTCGGACGCGGATTTAACGATGCCAATTGATTGTCCATTGTAGAGTGCTACGCTTAAACCAAGAGCTTGAGTACCAACGACGACAGATTGCCTATCACAGCAAGCTAATTGAACAGCGACGACAAGACCATACAAAGTATCTTGGACTTGTACGAATTCACCAGTCAGATAACCTAGAAAGTACTGATCTCACCTTGATGAATAGGCCCAAAAGAGGGACATATTGCGGATACATGTAAGTCACCTGAAGAAAGAGGTTCAAGCCCGTCGTGCCAAACAGTCGAAAGAGGGTATGGAAGTGGCTGAATCTCGGAAAATGCTGGTTCCACGTGCAAGAGCGCTGTCCAAGGCGCAGATAGCATTTTTGGCACACAAGCAAAAGCTACAGCAGGAGCTCTCAGTGCTGGACATCGATAGGTTCGTGGCACTTTCCGTCTTTTGTTAGTGTCGTGCCCTTGTGGGGTTCCTAAATTCGGGGGAACGTTCATTTATTTGACAGGCAACTGCTCTCTGCTTTGCGCGTCTCACTGGACAAGCGAAGGTGGCGGCTAATAGCGGAACTTGTTGACATTTACCCTATCCAACCAGTCATTGGTACTACTTTCGGTCACACCCCATACCTGTTGGTGATGCTTAAGCACCAATTGGCTTCTCAGGTGGGACAGGAGGCAATTGCCTAGGCATAAATGAGCTCAAGTTGCCCAACTCTGATTCCTTTTTCGGTTACGATGAAGAAGAGATAGCTGCAGCGCTTGGCTCTGTATGTCATGTGCTGTTCATGGTATCCAAGTATCTTGATGTACGATGACCTGCCCACATGGTTACAGTGTTTCAGAACGCCACTTCTCACTCATCAGGGGACAGGTACCACTACGATATCCAATTCAACCTATGTGTTCCCGATCGTCAATATGGGATGAGATATCAAATGGAACTCCTGTGTATGTATCTCCAGCCTCTATCAAGGATAGTCATCGTTACTAGGCACTCATTTTCTCCCTCCCTTGTGCAGCAAATATTTTCTCTATTCTCGCGGTGTTGACAAGAAGAGCTTCGATATCGGTGTGTTCCTCCTCAACAAGGATCTAGAACAGGTTTTCATCCGCCTCCTCTGCTTCTTTGATCGTTCTAGAGCTCATGTCCTCCTCGGTTCAGCTCCTCCATTCTCAAGGCTGGGACGTACTTACTCTTCGAGCGACGCTACCCAACCTCCAGAACCTTCTTTCGCGAGGCAGGGCCAATGCACGCAGTACCAGTACTCCATCATCTGGTACCAACAGCCCAGGACGTAAGCCGTCATCACCAGCAAGGTAACTATAGAGCTGGTCTCCTCCCATACTGTCCACCAGAAACTGATAATCTTTCACTTTAGTAGGCCCACGGCACCATCCGGCGGACCACCAAGCAGCACTGCTACTGGGGGAAGGCAGCGGTTAGTATCAAGCATTACGCGACAAAGGCGGCGGTCCATCTCTGACAGCTGATTAATTTCGTCGTCACATTGGACGTAGCTCGAACTTCAGGTCCCAATTTTGTGCCTTGGGCCTCCTCGCTTCGACACATCATGTCCTCCCCTCTTCCCCTTTCTGCCGCCTGGGATTCTGTAAAGAGTGTGCACAACCCACAGGAGGCAATGCAGTGTTGATTAAACCTAGTAGTTAAACAAATTGTGTGACTTTTGAGGCTCTACTCCCAAAGACCAAGCCATGACTGATTGCCAACATAAAATTGTCTCAAAGACTGCAGAGTACTCTTGTTTGGTATTTCAGGAATTGAGAAATGTCAAACGCGTTTCGGACTTACCAATTTGTCTTTAAAACAGATTAATTCAAAATTGCCACAAATTGCCGTTTATCGTTGTACCGTGCGGGCAGAGCCAAAGAAGAAGATGGAGAGGCCGACAAAGGAGGAGATCGTGGATGCCGTGGAGAAGGTGTTCGAGGAAGCGGTGACCATGCTCACGGAGCTGGTGGCCATCGACAGCACGCTCAACCACGAGACCGCAGCGGTGGCCTTCATGGAGGAGCGCTTCCGGAAGGCGGGCCTCACCACCGACCGCTTCCCGGTGGTGCTCGACCAGATTCGCAACCTGCCGGGCTTCTCCCCCGTTAACTGGTCCTACGATAACAAGGAATGCGTCGTCGGCGTACACCGCCCTCGCCTCCCGCCGCAAGGTGTCTTTTCCTTTTTCCCTTTTCTAATTTTTATTTCTTGTTATATTTTTAAGTCAATAATACTTTAAATATTTCCAGAACTGACGTTGTGATGTCCGGGCAGGCAAGAGTCTGATATTGAACGGACATCTGGACGTTGTGCCCACCGGACCGGCTGACATGTGGACCGGCGGTCCGTTCAAGGTGCGCGTGGAGGACGGTCGTCTCTACGGTCGCGGCGCTGGCGACATGAAGGCTGGCATCGTTGCCTATTACATGGCCTTCCAGGTGTGCGGACGCTTCTTACTTTCATCGCGGCAAGTCCCCTTGCATCACTAATGTTCTTCTCTTGTGGCAGGCCCTACGATCGCTCGGCTTTACCCCGGCAGCTGAGGTCATCATGCAGGCCGTTGTGGAGGAGGAGATCACCGGAAACGGAGCGCTGGCTTGCTGCGCTAGGTATCTCTCACTTCTAGGAACAGCAGCGACAACAGTAGATTGATGATCAACAATAGGGGCTACAAGGCTGACGCGGCGATCATTCCCGAGCCGTTTTCAGGCAGCATCTTGACAGCTCAGCTGGGCGTCATGTGGTTGCAGATTGCTGTGCGTGGCCGACCTGCTCATGTACTCAATACCAGGTCTAGCTGCTCTCTTGTTCGGTGGAAGGTTTATCATTTGACGATTGTGCGCAGCGCCGGAATCAATGGTATTGAAGCAGCGTATTACCTGTACGATGCTCTGCGAAAGGTTGAGGAAAAGTGGAACAGCGCTGAAGAGCGCAAGGCCTATCCGCAGTCCAAGGTCTACGATTATCACAAGCATCCTATCAACTTCAACCTGGTACGTGGCAACCCAAGAGCCTGATCAGTGGTACCCTCAAAAAGTTACAGCTTTGATTCTCATAGGGCGTGATTCACGGCGGAGAATGGGCATCAAGCGTTCCTACAGGTATTGTATCCATGAGCTTCCTCTGTCACATCCGTTCATGATACTAAAGTCAGACCAGACTGCAAGTTTGAAGCTCGTGTGGGCGTGTTCCCTGGCAAGAAGCTCGATGTAGCACGCAAGGAGATTGAGGATGCTGTTGCGGCCGCAGCGCAGGCCAAGGACATCCACTACACTCTTACTTGGACTGGATTCCAGGCTGAAGGCTGCCTTATGGATCCCAATGTACGCATGTATTCAACTTACTCTCTGCAGTCTGTCTTCTTACATGTCCCTTTGCTGCAGCGTGAAATGATGCAAAAGTTGGGTCAAGCACACAAGGCAGTGTCTGGCAAGGAGCCCGTTTACTGCCCAGTGACATGTACGACGGACGTGCGTTTCTTTGAGCTCTACTATGGCATCCCTGCCACTTGCTATGGCCCCGAGGCGACTAACATTCACGGGTATTCACTTATTTCTTCCTGCGGCCTTTGGAAGCTTCTTATTGTGAATGTACTACGCTTCTCTCTTGCAGAATCGACGAATCGGTCAGTTTGGAGAGCATGAAGGAGGTGATGAAGACTCTAGCCGTGTTCATCTCTGACTGGTGTGGCTTGGAGCCAATCGATGCGTAATGGCTATACGCTTCTTTCGGACTCTCTTGATAGACACAGACATTTTGGATCGTCTTCTAGTCATGTCTGTCAGTAGCTACTTCATTCACATCTACAATCCTCACTGTTAGCTCTATGTTGTCCAGCTGCTTCATGCCAAGGAATGAACGTTTCACCGCCGAAAAAGTCCCACTATCTTGAATTCGTGTTCTTGTTCATGATGCGCAGACAGCTGGCCAGTGTGTTGGCCGCGGGCACACTTGCGACACCCACATGTGCTGCATGTACTTGGCGCGCCACACCAGCAACTTGCGCAGTGTTGGCCTGTGCTGCCGTCGCCAGGCGCGCGAGGGGCAGCAGCCATACGGCGCGCTTGTTCTCGACCGGGCGCGATGACAGTGCCGCCGTAGCACTAGAAATGCAGCGGCACAAGCCGCCTGCGTCCCTCGCGCAGCCTCGGGACGTCATCGTGGCGTGCGTGCCCCTCAAGTCCAACGTCAACGTGAGTGCTATTGGTAATCAGCCCGATTCTATTTTTGAATTTAGTTTATTTTTTCACTGATTCAATAAAATAAAACAAGTTTTATATAATATTTTAATCATTTAGAAATAAACCATGGTCTAATTATTAATGCGTGCACGGCCAGCGCGCACGTGTTCGTGTTTGGGTGTGAAGCAGCTAGTTTGTTGTGGCACTGCCAAGCTTCTGCACAAGGTGGCACGCGAAGCCACGGAGCGCATTGAGGAGGACAGGGAGAGGAGGGCCAGCAGCAATAGGAGCGGACGAAGTGAAGTGTCCGACATAGCAGGATCTGATGATGCTGAAGTCGATCATCCGATGGTACCCTGGTTCAGAGTCGTCAACACGCTGCGACATCCTCTCCTGCGGTACAAAGCAGAAGGTACTGCAAGTGATAAGTCTTAATGATCATCACTGATGGAGGGACATTGCACATCCTTCCCCTGGCCCATGCAGGTTATGAAGTGGTGGGTCTAGAGCAGACCGCAACATCAACGAGCCTTTACGATTTCAAGTTCGCCAAGAAGACAGTGATCGTAGTCGGAAGCGAGAACAAGGGTATCCCATCAGAGCTTCTTGCTCTCTGCGATCGCGGTACATTGTGACTCTCTTTCGTGCTCTCATACATAGCTGATTCTTTGCGTGTGAAGTGGTTGAGATTCCACTCCACGGACCACCACACAGCCTCAACGTGGCGACTGCAACGGCCATCTGTCTCTACGAGTATTGCAAGCAACATACACTCTGAGTGTGCAGAATGATTCTCCCTCCGACGTCGTGGTCATCTCGAAAGAATAGCCGCGTGTCCCTTGTACGTGCGGCAGCTGGCACCAATCTCTTGCTGCCGCGTTCAAGGAAATTCATTTCTCCCGTATTTCTCTTTAATATTGTGCCGCAACACTTGCTGACACAACCAAACGTTTATCCCTCTTTCTTTGGCTGTGGGAGGGCCTGGTTTTCCCACCTACACAGACACCCCCGCAACCCTACTTCCCCTTTCTCTGATGGAGCAAACAGGAGGTGCACTTTCTCTTCATTTTTGTTCACTCTTTCTTCACTATCTTGCACATGAGAAGCACCACCGTTGTACAGTGCACATGTGATGTTAATATCTCATATATATATATATATGTTTTTTATTTTTGTGTGCATATTTCCAGCTTAGTAGACAAATTAATTAAATACATTGATATCCATAAACATGCATTCATTCCTTTTCTAAGTATAAACTTATAAAAGGGATGACCTTGTGTCTTCTCTCCTCTGCACTTGACCTTGGGTGTTTGTTGCACGTCAACCACCCAACACTCATCGTCTTGGAACTCTGCTACTTTTGTCTGTGTAGTGGGAAGTGGGGACGGCGGGGAAGACAGGAGGAAGTGGCGGCAGCACGCCATACGCGGACAGGTGAGCCCTCTGATGGCACCCGAGCAACTGCCCGGGACCACCACCGCGGCACCTCCCCAACAGCCCTCTCGGCCTCCGCCGAGTCGGCCACCGCCACGTCTTCCACCCAAACCTGCCTCTTTGGCTTCCGCCCAGCCATCACCTGCTGCCGTACGGCACCAAATTTATTTTATTTTTATTTTTATTTAATTACCAAATATTATTTGAATTTGCATTTATGCTCAATTATAAAATAAATATTGTAGAGCGTTGACATGATCGTGATATGGTGTGCAGGTGGTAGAAGAAGGACAGCAATGGGCGGGGGAATGGAGCCAAAGCGGTGACGATTCCTCGTCCCAGCACTATCACCAAGGCTACGACCAGTGGACCACAGAGCAGGACTACTACACCGGAAGTGACGCGTCGCAGTGGTCTTACGCTGAGGAAGCAAGGGAGCCGCCCGAGCTTCCTCCTCTGCCGGCTGGGTCCTCACGGCCTCCCAATCGTCCTGCACCCTCGCCTTCACCTCGTCAGGCGGCAGCATCAGCTGTTGCAGCTGCACCTCTGTCCAACATGCAGCAACAGCAGCAGATGATTGCACAGCAGATCATGATGCAGCGTCTTCAACGGCAGAACAGCGCTGACATGGTATCTTCTCGAACAAAGGACGTGCAGGATATACGACCGTCCTCTGCGCATCCCCTGCAGCGTCCTCCGCAGCGCGAACCGCCTGTTATCCCAACCGCCTCGGCTCACGCCGGCAGCACCACCAATCATCAGCATGAGTTGATGCGACGGGTAACCGTTGGGGAGGGACCCGGCATCTCATGGCGCCGGTCAGTCCATCAGGCCATCACAGCGGAGCAAGCGCAAGAAGCACTTCAGGAAAGTGCAGAGCAGCACTCGGAGGAGGCTGATGTTCCACCGCCACTTCCCGCTTTCCCGCCGCTTCTGGGACAGCAGGAACTCAAGGAGAAGCTTTATTCGAGCCGAGGCATATCGCGAAGAATCACTACTGGGGATTCCATACGAGATGATGGCAGCTTTATCGCCGGTGTCGCATCGAGCGACGTTATCTCCACCCGCGGCGTTGTCGCTGATGAGGAAGCATGTGCAGAAATGCCTCCTACTGAGAGCCAAGCAACCACACCATCACCCACTTCAACCGTGACCACGAAAAGGACGTCGCCACGGGAACAGAAAGACGGTTGGCTTACTTACCTCAGCGGATGGCTGCTCTACCGCCCCTCGGCTTCCCTGTTGGCCGAGAAGAACATCCTTAAGTCGAACGATGTGCCTCCGGGACCATCAAGTATGCATTCCCTCTTTAACTTGATTGCCCGAAACGCGGTCTGATGATAGCCTATCGCAATGGATTGTACAGCCGGTACTACTGGACAAGCGGGGCGCTTGTTTGGTGTCGCGCTTGAAGAAATCATGGAGAGGCAAAGACAAAGTCACCCCACGCTACGGATCCCACTTCTTATTGCCAAGGCCCTTGAATTCTTTTCCAAATGCAATGGTACACTTATCCACTTGCAGTCGCGCACTTCACGCAAACACACTGAACCTCCTCTTCCTTGGACAGCCGCCATGTCTGAGGGCATATTTCGTGAGGCCGGCAGCACGCTGCAGATGAATCAACTTCGCTCACGGTTTGAAAGTGGTATGGCGCCACTCGTCAATAAACCTGTGACAGGGATAATCATTGATCCACTTCCAATACATGACTCCACAGGTGAACCGATCGACTTTAGCGAAGAAAAAAACGTGAACAACGTTGCGAATCTGATGAAGGCCTACCTACGTGAACTGCCCGAACCCATATTGACCGCCAACCTTTACGAGCGTTGGATTTGTATCTGCGAAGATGAGGAGGTTCTTACGCACATTCATCGTTATTTGTGCCATCCATCTCTGCTAACTATATTATCAGGACAACTCTGCCCTCTATGGAATCAAGGATACGCTGCCTCAGCTACCGGAGGTCAATCTAGAGATTCTGAAGCAGCTAGTAAGGTACTGGGCGATCGTGCTGCAGTATGAGCACATCAACCGCATGAATATAGCGGTATGTTCAAGGCTAGCTTGCTTTTTCATCCTTTAGTTGTTGGGTGAAGAACTTTGTGCCGACACGCAGGCCTTGGCCACCGTAGTTGGGCCCACTCTACTGTTCAAGAAGGATGGGCCGGTCGGTAACATCGAAAACATCCATTTGGTCAATCGTCTTACTTCGCTGTTTATCCTCAACCATTCGTGGCTATTCGAGCCGGATACAAGTGAATCTGGAGAACAAGTACAATCCACAGGAGAATCAACCGCTGCCATTCCCTCACCATCAAGCCAGACTGGCGAGAATGATACCGATGAAGGATTGGATGAAGAAGCAAGGTACCTCGTTTGTTGATGCTCACATACCCAATTTAAAATAGTAACCTTTCCATTCAGTGAGGGCGATTGGGAGTATCCGTTCGAGCAGCCGGATGATCCCACCAATACTAAGTTCAACGCGGAGGGAGTGCTGCTCGGAGGGTAGGCTCTCCTCCATTCCCAATAGCTCTTTGTGTAGCAGCTGCTAATATACTGGAGAGCAGAACATTGCACAAGCTGGTGGAACGGCTAACATCCGATAAGGAGCATGACCCGTTTTTCGTGCGTTCATTCCTTCTCACCTTGCACTCCTTCTCCTCGCCTGTAGAGATCATAGATCTCTTGAGCATCCGGTACTTCCTTTGGCCATCGCTATTACATACAGAAATTCTTACTTAGGTCATTTTTATCTACATGTAGATACGCTATTCCCGCCCGATTAAGAGGAGAGCGATCAAAAGACGAATGGGAACTTTACAAGATGACGATACGAAGCAAGTGCGTTCTGGCTTGGTTAAACGCGGAAAGTTTTGCTAACTCGCGCATCCGATGGCACATGCACTCAGAATCTGGTTTGTTGTAAAGACATGGGTGGAGAGCTACTGGTACGATTTCGAGGGACTCGACGCTCTGCAAGTGCGCCTTACTACGTTTTTGACTGACAAGCTCGCCACCGATCCACACTTCACTAAACCCGCGCACAAACTCTTGTACATAATATCGCGAAAGGTAACACATCCATCAACTCTATTCTGTAGTAGATAAGCTCAGTTTGGTACTTACCAGGCGGCTGGCCAAGAGCTACCAATGGTCCCCGTGGGAGACGTTCCGAAGTCAATCAAGCCACCAGTCTTGCTGCATGATTTAATCGACTTGCATCCAACCGAGCTTGCACGTCAACTGGCGCTGATCGAGTTCGGTCTTTATCTCAAGATGCAGCCTACTGAGTGCCTTGATTTGGTATTTACCCCCACTGCTTCCTACTCGTGCGAAACCACTCACCGGTCGACTCTTGAGCAGAGATGGAGCAAACAGCAGCAGGATGCCCCTAACGTCCTAGCCCTCATCCGCCGATTTAATCTCGTACGTCCCATTTTGGGCCGACATGTGGATGGTTGATTTACGTTGTGTGGCTTCAGATGAGCGGCGCAGTTGCATCGCGTATCTTGAAGGAGAAGAACTTACAGGCGAGGGCGAAGGTATTTAACTTCTTTGTAAATGTAGCCATCGAATGTCAAAAGATCCAGAACTTCAACGGCATGATGGAAATCGTGTCAGCTCTTTCCAGTGCACCTATACATCGACTCAAGGTAACCACCTTTCTTTATTACGCGTGCGTCTCTAACTTTCATGGGGACACTTCCTATAGAAAACCATTGAGTATCTGTCGAGCAAGTCAAAAGCGGCCCTTGAGGAGTTTACTGCATTCACAGACGTAAATTACAAGGTCTATCGAGAAACAGTCAAGTGCGCCGAACCGCCTTGCCTCCCCTATTTAGGTATATGCCCCATCATATGCATGGCCAGTCTGGCTGTTGCTGATTTACTCCTCTCAGGCGTCTATCTCAGCGATCTGACGTTCATCGAGGAAGGGAATACCAATGTACTTATAACCGAAGGGAGCACCCATGACGCTGGCTCGCCCATCATCAACTTCGATAAGCGGCGACGTGTGGCCGCAGTGCTTGTCGATCTCATCAACTTCCAAAAGAAACCTTTCCCGTTCGAGTCTCTGCCGAAGGTACGCGAACTTATCGAATCTACGCTCGTCACCGTGGAACGTGAATTCGAGGGCGGAAGGACAGCGATGGAGGAGCGCTTCTACCAGCAGTCACTCGAATGTGAACCTCGCGGCTCCTCCATCGCACCAAGCGCTCGGAGCTACATGCCTACCCTGTTCGGCCTAGGCGGTCTGTCAAGTTCCTCGACTTCGTCTTCGTCTTCGTCTTCGTCAACCAGCGGATCTCTCTTTTCCTTTCCAAGTACCATACGCGGTTTCTTCGCGGATCACTGACCCAAGTGGCAAAGAGAAGGAAGAGATGTTCTGCCTTTTCCTCCTTGAAAGAACTTGCATTGAAGTGCCCAAGTGCAGGTGCGTTTCTGGCCCTGGGTGTGGCCACACGCCTTGATCTTCGAGTGTGAATTATTGTGTTAATTCGAGAAGAACGAAAAACGAACAAAAAGAACGAAGGCAAGAACGAAAGAGAAGAGAACGGTATCCGGTGAGGAACCTATCCGCACGCGCCAGTTCAGCTCCGACAATCTCATCCTCAAGTGCAATACCCACACGAACAGCTGTTGTGTTGCCCCTCCTCTTGTTAGGTCTCACGGCTTGCTTGTAAGGTGAGGAGGGACTCTGGTGCGTCTCTCTCTCTTGACAGCAAGGGGAACTCGCGCGTCCATCATGTTCGGGAGGAAGAAGAACAAGAAGAACAATACACTCCCCTCTTCTTCCTCTGGAGGACACCATGGTGCCACCTCCCCTACGCCGCCGGCGGCCGCTGCGAGCGACACCGAGGTCGTAGCGGCCGCTGCGCCGCCTAGCCGGCGAGAAAAGAGGAGGTCGATAAAGATGTCAACGCAGGAGCTGAAGTCGATGTCAAAGATGAACATCTCTCAGGAGCAGATGAAGACCGCTTCCCAGGAGCCACAGATGAAGACGGTGAAGCCCAAGCTGACGGTGAGGCAGAAGCTCGAGAACTTCTTCGGGACGCGTCAGAAGGACCTCCCCTCCTTCCTCGCCGAGAAGGGACACCACGTAGCCCCTGCTGCCTCCTCTTCTTCGTCATCTTTGTCTCCTTCATCTTCTACAACCCCTACGCGTACCGCTCTTGCCGCATCCCCCACATCTCCTTCATCCTCGGCTGCTTCGCCCCCTACAGTACCCTCTCCGCCGCCACCACCAGGCATGTCGCCGCCACCGGGTATGTCGTCCCCGCCGCCGCCACCGATGCTGAAGGGCTTTGGACCACCGCCGCCCGTGCTTGCGGTGCCTGCCTTGTCGCCGCCGGGCGGCGCCGGCCTCGTGCGCCCGCGGCCCCTCACGCAGCCTCCCGCTACGCTGTCCCCGCTGCATGCACCGGTACCTTTTCACAACGTGTAGTAGTGGGGCTGGTTGCTGACACGTGTCGTTGGTGCTGGGTAGGCGGCCGCCGCGCCGCAGCCGCCACCAACACCAGGTGCGCTGTCAACGGCCGCAGAGCCATCGCTGGCTCCACCGCCACCTCCGCCGGCGCCACCTGCGCCAGCACCGCCGCCTTTTCCTGGTGCAGGAGGTCGCCTGCCTGGCGCCTTCTCTGGTCCTGGTCCACGGCCGGCCACGGCGTCGGCGCTGGCGCCCGCTGGCAGCCTTCCTCCTCGAATGGGTCCTGATGCTGGTGCCAGTGGCAGCGTTCATCCTCCATCTCCCTTCCCAGTGCTGCGGCAGGTGCGGCCTCAATCTCATCAAGCCGGTCCAGCGCCGCCAGGAGGCGCATGGACCGCTGCTCCCACGGGACCGTCGGCGTTCCGTTTGCCATCACTGGCGCCCGTGAGCCGACCGGCGCTGAAGGCGTCCCCTCTGGGGGTGCACGCCGATTCTACGGGTCATCAGACTGATCAGCAAGAACAAGAGATTCCACCGCCACCTCCTCCACGGTCCCAGGATGGCACTTCACCACCATCACCACGAGCTCCATCACCAGCGGCACATTCAACGCTCGAACCCGACCTGCCACCGCTACCTCCTCCACGGTCCCAGGATGGAACTTCACCACCATCACCACGATCACCATCACCAGCTGCACATTCAGCGCTCGATCTTGACACGCCACCGCCACCTCCCCCACGATCCCAGGATGGAACTTCATCACCATCACCACGAGCACCATTGCCAGTGGCACATTCAACGCTCGAACCTGAGATTCCACCGCCACCTCCTCCACGCTCCCAGGATGGCACTTCATCACCATCACCACGATCACCATCACCAGCGG
Organism: Acanthamoeba royreba; assembly: GCA_000826365.1. Taxonomy (NCBI): domain Eukaryota; phylum Discosea; order Longamoebia; family Acanthamoebidae; genus Acanthamoeba; species Acanthamoeba royreba. Next base: position 4,698 of record CDEZ01022435.1, on the reverse strand, counting down.
CACATTCAGCGCTCGAACCTGACCTGCCACCGACTCCTCCGGCACGAAGTGATGAGCCGCATTTTTCTATGGATGGATTTGACAGCGGCGCATTTAGGTCTTCCTCGCCTATACGGGCGCCTACACCGCCTATGCGCGCAGTGGAGCCCGTAGAGGTCTCCCCGCGTGGTCCACCGCCGCCACCGCGCAATTACGACTCGATCCCCACTCCGCCGGAGCGATCACCAGTAGCAACGCCACGCGTTGGATCACCTCCGCCGCTCCTGCCCCCGCTGCCTGATCCTCATGTCCGAGCTCCGGCCGCTCCTTCGATTCCCTCTCTCGGTCATGAGTTTCCTGGACGCACTAATGAGCATGCTGGCGGATCACGATCCCCGTCACCACGAGCTCCTTCACCTTTGCCACCCGCTCGTGAGGAGGTCGAAACGGTTGCATTGTTGTCGCCCAGACCTCCACCACTTCCGCCACACCGTTCGCCAGAATCCTCACCTCGTCCCAAAGAGGGCATATTGGAGCAAACAGAGGTACTGCCGCCACTGCCTGGTCGTGATGATGCGGAATCCTCTCCGCGCGTGCCTTCTCCTGTGCTTTCCGCAACACCATCGCCTCGTCTAGCTGCGCCATCTCCGACGTTACCAAATGAAGCTGATTCATCGCCGGCGCACGAACGAGTGGCCGAAGATGATGCTGCGCCATCTCCACCGTTGCCGGATGAAGCTTATTCGGAACAAGCAACCGAAGGTGATGCTGTTGAAGTGCATCCATCGCCTCGATTGCCACCGCCATCTCCTCACCTATCCCCCATGTCCACACCTCGGCCAGCCGAGGTGGATGTTTTGCCTGCCACTCCACGAGTTCCCTCGCCGACACCGCAGCAAGACTATCCTTCATCAACTTCAACCGATGTTGTCGTGGCTGCCACGCGTTCTCGATCACCTTCTCCTGTGCACCGTGCTCTCTCACCAATTGCTCATAGTGATGGTTTAGTACAACCTACAGAGACTGAAAACGAGCACTCTGCGGTAACCTTCTCGCCTCGATCATCTCAGCCCCCGACCTCGCGAAGGACTTCCCCCGAAGAGTCTCCTGTACCGTCACCTCGAGCATTCGTTGGCTCTCCCCGACCTTCGCCTCGCGCCATCGGAGCAGCATTCCGACCGATTTCGCCACTGCAGGCCCCAATCCAACAATTGACGGAATCTGAGGAAAGCAACACTACTTCCACATCACCTCAAGGGGACCCTCAAGAGGACCTTAACCCCTCTTCTGCTACGGAAACTGTAGGCACAACTGCACCGCTTGAGACATCGCAAAAAAGTCCAATACCTTCACCCCGAGTATCCGAATCCGATGATTCTGTCACTCCGTCACCTCGCGATACGGTCGATGCAACTCCTGGAGCAGAACCGATAACTGAAGCTGAGCTTTCGCCCTCTCAGGAAGGGGCAACACACCCATACGAAGAGTCGGCAGTCCTGGATGCCCAACCCGCAGCTACGCCAACGGATAAGATCAATGAAGAGATTGCCAGCGAGACCGCACCAGCAGATGAACCTCAAGAGCAAGCTAGCGAAGCACCACCTGCGACCGAGAATGCCGCAGAGATATCACCTCAGGAAGTCACGCCAGAGAATGAAACGAGCACCAGTGGCGTAGATGCAGATCTTCAAAAATCAAGCAGTGAGGATGCAACAGCGCCTCCAGAGCATGCCGCAGTTACTGAGTCAGAGGAGGGCAGCGCTATCCCGAAGGAGGTTGTGGTCTCTCCTTCAGACTCACCCGCTGCTGAAGCAGAATCAGAGTCGCAACAGGAGTCCATGGAGGAAGAGAAGCAGGGTAACCTGCTCTCTGCAGCACTAGCCGGTTCTCGTACTTCAGCTTCCCTAAGTCACCTGACGCGCGGTCGCCCGATGGCCGCAAGCAACCGTAAGCGACCAACTAGCAGCCGACGAGCAAAGGCCATGGGTATCACGGTACGCTTCATGCTTCCTCTTGCTCTCCATCAGATTTCTAATAGGTGAGTGTTCTATTCGCTTGCGGATACCTAGGTGGGACCTCAAACCAAAGAGGTCATCGAACCGCCGAAGGTACTTGAGACCGAGGATGGTGGCGACGGTGAGCGAAAGGAAGGCGGAGAGCACTCTGCGCCGGCAGGACCGCAACTTCGACGACCCGATCTGGCCGCTCGGATCATAGCCAATCGACCGATGAGCTCTCCCAATCTCTCTGATGAGCTTAAGGGCGCACTCTTCGCCAGAACCCAGTGTACTCGCTGCGTTTCCTCTGTGGACCCGTCGTGGCTGGTCTGATTGTTTTGTCTGTGTGTTTACAGCACCACCTGGCAGCCCTCAAGCATCTCGCCGATTGACAGCTTCACCTGGCCGGTACGCCCTCTCTCCTCAAGAATGAGTGAGTGGACTAACGTTATGTTGATTGAATGCAGGATAAGCCTTCCTGCAATTGCTATGGCCGACACTTCAACCAAGGCTGAGGCCGAGCAGGAGCCGGGCTCACCCGGGAAGAGTCCCAAAGAGCCTGAGCTCCTAAATGCAGAGAAGCAGCTGTCGCCCAGACGCGGATTGAAGGGTATTCTCTTTGGTAAGAAGAGTCCCAGAAAGAAGAGCCCACGCAAAGGAGCTACAGTCGATGCGCTCACCAGCCCGGGCAAGGGACCCAAGTCTGAACCTGATCACTGAATATCGATATATCGTTGCTGCTGAGCTCATGCTGGGCTGCCCAGAGACTCTGTACAACGCAACACGTAATGTACTATTTGTTTTAACCCATACACACTAAACCTTCATTCACAGTGTATGGTCTTCACTTGATCTTGAGGATGGGGTTGTTCTCCAGATCGCCCATGTCCTTAAGCACCTTGGCCACGTCAAATCGCAGCTCGTGGAACTGCTCCACCGTCAACTCGAACGTCCGCACCGAACCTGCGTTCGTCATCACCATCATTAGTTACCATCACGTTCACTTGCTTCTCTTTCTCTTCTCATCATCATCAATGTATGATCATCGTCCTCATCACCATCATCACTACGACACGTCGAGCCATCGCCTGTCCATCATCCACGGCCCAAGTCCAAAGACAGTCAAGTAAGGGGATGAAGAATACATACCATCACTGAGGGTCATCTGGAAGAGGAGAGTGGGCTTGAGTACGCGGTTGAGAGAGGAAGTGGAGATGGTGACGTCGATGCGCCAGCGCAGGTCGTCTAAGGTGGGGAACCGCACGTCACCCTTGCGCGTGCTCACCACAGGTCCTGGTCCCACCGCCATCGATTGCCGCGGCTTGGGTGCTCCCGCAAACCCTCCATACATCGACTGCGGTCGATTCTAGAACCAATCCCCCCCCCCACAATTAAGCGATTGTAAATTTAATTTTGAAATCATGATTTTCTAATTAAAACATTTATAAACAGAGACCACATCAATTCTGGAAATCCCAAGGGGGAGAGGCCCAAGAGAAATTGCAGTGCATACCTTGGCCACGTTCATCTTCAAAAAAAAAATGCTGTCGAAATGAAGAACGACAATTCGGCTGTGCTTTAATTTCAGAAAGTTTAGATCGCTTTCAAACCATCTCGGAAAAATCAAGATTGTAGTTGAAAATTTGGAAGAACCGGAAAATTGATTTTAGATAAAAGATGTGGAAGAGGGCACCGCAGCAGACGGGAGGGGCGTTCCTGAGGATGAGGAGCAGCCGAGGCGGCGTCATGCAGGCTTCCTCGCTCAGGCGGGCGGCTGGCGCCGTGCTGCCCCGCCGCGCTGGCGCGGAGACCGAGCCTGAATGGAAGCTCTACGAAGAGGGCGACCCCGCTCTCTGGTATAATTGGAAGGGCAAGGTACAAAAGCCTCCTCATTATCAAAAAAAAATTGATTTGATACCGTTTTCATTTGGGTTAATTAAGGGAATCATTATTATTCTTCCCAAGCCTCCCCCTTCTTGGGATTTGTTTTCCACACAAATTCATTACTTGGTTTTTTCTTCGGGTTACATACATCTGTCGTATATTTAAATTAAATGTACTCCAAGGGGAACGCTCACGGAAAGCATTCTAACTATATCGCATAAAGCTTTATGCGATATAGTTTTAAAGAAAAAAAAAGCATTCTTAGATTAATGATGCGTACGTAATTACAGGAGCCAAATGCATTGGCGGAGCAGCAGGACATTGATCCCAACGATTGGCGCACCATGACGCCTGACTACGACACGTCGATGCCGGTGCAGACGGCCCTCATTTCGTTTGGCGTGGCGTTTGGCATTATCACTGGCGCCTACTACTTCTTCAAGGCCATTGCCCCCGAGCGCGACACCGTGCGCACTCCTCACCACCCACAAGGGGGCAAAGCTTCAACTTCTTCTTGTTGTTGTGCTCACCCGCGTTTGGTGTTAACAACAGATCCGCCGGGACGACTGGCGTACGCTGCCTCCTTCCACCCAGCACCTCCTGCCCAAGGCGGCCTACACTCCTCGTCCCGATTCCGAGTAAGGAGGTGGCAGCAGCGGTGGGTGTCATCAGGATAGCAAGGATGAATGAAAAAAATAGCTTTATGGACACTGTCACAACACAACAATAGCAAGAAAGAGAGGGAAGAGTGTGTTTGCGTGGATCCACGTAGCTGTCTCTATTGTCGAACCTGGAAGTCGGTGTCGATGGAAGAGCAGTTGGTGATGGCGAGGAGAAG